>PITA01018035.1:0-41554 GCA_004023965.1 Spilogale gracilis
CCCTAGATTACCCTAGTTCCCATTTACTTTCCTTCTCCCACTGTCCTCCAGGTTACCCCTCATGCACCGCAAGTAAGTGAAACCATGCGATACTTGACTTTCTCTTCTTGGCTTATTTCACTCAGCATAATCTCTTCCAGTCCAGTCCATGTTGCTACAAAAGTTGGATATTCATCCTTTCTGATGGAGGCATAGTATTACATTGTATATATGTACCACATCTTCTTTATCCATTCATCTATTGATGGGCACCTTGGCTCTTTCCACAGTTTGGCGATTGTGGCCATTGCTGCGATGAACATTGGGGTGCATATGGCCCTTCTTTTCACTACATCTGTATAAAGATAAGTTTTTAATTTGCGAAAATTTCTTGGTGATGGTGGTGATAGAAAATAAATTGAAGTGTTGAGATGAAAGTGTATTTTATGTTTAGTGAATATACAGATACAAGCAAACATAGCTTTCTAGTTCTTACAGATATTGGTTTATCTAAAACAAGTCTAGATACTAATGTAATTATTTACCTGAAGCATTTTAAAAAGGAGGTTCATTATTCTCAGAATCCCTGAAATTAATCTAGGTGGGGGTAATCCTTCCCCGCCTGTTACAAAGTAGGTCCAATCTTTATTCCTAATGCCAGACATTCGCTCTTCTAGGGTTCACTCATGCACTCAATGAACATTCTTGAACACTTACTGTGTCCAAGAACAGCAAAACAACAAACAAATCAACCTTGAATACATCAAATGCAGGCAACGTAAAGACAGAGTCTGATGGAGATGGGGATTATATTTTAGTTACATTGGTCAGAAAAGTCGTCTCTGATAAGATGACCATGGAATGCAAGCCCAATGAAGTCAGGGAGGTATCTGTGAGACTATAAGACAAGAAGGGTAAAGACCCTGGGATGGAAGCGTGCTTGGTGTACTAGAAGACTAGCCAGGAAGCTAGAGTAGAGTGAGGGGAAAAAAATAGGGAAACATTTGAGCAAAGACTTAAAATAATTGAGATGGCCCTAATGCAGGGAAAAATGTTCTGGGCAGAGGTAGCAGAAGGAGTGCTTCCTAGGGAAGACTCCCTTGAAGAAGTGAAGTGTAGGCTGAGCACTAAGGGGGAGTGAGAATGAAGGGAAGGAATGAGGACAGGATGAGGGAGCCCTGCTTCAGGGTTCTGTACTGGGGGCTGAGCTTCACTAGTGCTTGAATGTGTGAGCATGAAATAAAAGGAGTTTTATTGATCTCAGCTTACCCATTGATAAAATGGGTACACTCAAGATGTGTCCTTCAGCCAGTGTTGTAAGAACCTTGAATGGCCCATGAAGGAGGCAGGATTATGAAGAGAAGAGTCATGTCTATTGCACTTAAAAGTATTTTCTATGGAGGGGAGCAAAGAACCTAGGGGGCACTAAAGGTAGATATGGGGTCAAAGAAAGCAGAGATGGACATCATAATGGCATGTTTGTATCCTGTGGAGAAGGATCTAGTAAATAGAGAGAATTTAATGTTAAAGAAATCTAGAAGACAGTTGCAGGACTGGAGACCCAAGCAGTTAAGGGACAGTGGGTCCAAGGCACATGCGAAGCCAGTCACCTATATATGAAAGATTGGATGTTAAGAGGATAACAGGGAATCTGGTCTGATTGCCTTTGGTGACAAGCACTGGTTTCTCTCCACCTTGTGAACCAATGGAAACCTAATTTAGACTTTCTGTGGGTTGCATGTTAACAGATTTTTTTTCTCTCTCAACATCACAAGATCATAGTGAGCTGGCATCCAAATAATTGCCATGTGTATCCTCCTCGTGGCAAATCCTATGACCCTAGGTCCCCATTGGCCCCAAGTTTCATGGCACTCCTTTGGAAAACAGATATGCTGTTCTATCTCTACCCTTCTCCGTAAGTCTTGAGACCTGCAACCATACTGAGGATTGAATTACAAACAACTGTGATGTGAGACTCTATCATGGTCCCTGAAATGTTTCCTATGAGACCTGTGATCGTTAAAACGCTATACTGAGAACACCGGCACCCACAAATTCTTGGGCCCCATGCTGGAGCGGCAAATTGGGGCTGGATGTGGAGAACAGCAATCTGTGTTTGTTTTAAGGGGCCCTCGGGCTAATTCAGAAAGAGGCATCTTCTGGGGCGAGAGCCACCGTTTTGAGCAGACGAGACAGAAAAGAAGACATAGGAGGAGAATAAATAAAAGAATCTGCCTTCAGTCTTTCACCCCACCTCACCCCCCAACCAAACACTAATTTAGAAAACAAAATCAAAAACCATATCAGATACAGACTCATAATAGAAAATGTGGAAACTGAGAAAATTGGACAACACTTGAAAGGCCAGTCTGGGTCCTATATATTCAAAGACAACTAGTGTCAACCCTTCGTTCTTTTACTTCATAAAGGGACTGCGTGCACCCCTTTTATTGCACTTACAGCTGAGTCTGGTTACTCTCATTGGTGAACTGAAGGCACTTACGGAGTCGGGATTAACTTGAAGCCTCGGGACCCATTAATATTTTTGTTTAGCAAAATGCGCTTTGCTTACAGCTTGCTTTTCTTGAAGATGCGTATCTCTCTGTGGCCAGACGCACACTATTTCCCGGCTTTCTTCGGGCATGCACACATGATTTATGCAGTCAATAGCATCTTATAAGTAACTACTCTCTCAAGCTGAATTGATGTTTGTGCTCACTAGAAAAGAATGTTGATTCTGGCACCTCCGTTACCTTTGCATCTTATAAATAGAAGAGATTCAGTGAAAGAAGCAGGGATATTAGGGACTCCCTGAAGCTTTTTGTGAGAGAGCCTATGAAGGGACGGGAACCCAGAGCCTGGGACGAATTAGCACACTGACTGCCAAGTCAGGCATTCTTTCCCTTGGCTGAGAGGTGGGAGGTGGGAGATGATGAGGGTGGAGACTTGCAAAGATGTCTCTTACATTAGCCATCCCACTCCGGCTAATTCTTGCTAGTGCATCTCTTTCTTTCCATTCCTTTCTTACTCAGCACTTCCCCGGTCTTATTCTCTTTTCTTTCTATCTTCTCTTTCTGCATCTTTTACTCTTCCATATAGGAAACACAATAAATATCTCTGTAGCATCTCGGCGCCATCTCTCTCCTTTGCCTTAATAACAAATACTCGATTTTGCATGCGTATCTTTATTCTCGTCTACCTTCTTATGGCCAAAGACTGCTTCCTTTTAGATTAGCTCGTGTAGAGGATTTAGAATGTTCATATGCAACTTACATAGTCAATTTTCTTTTACATTAATGATTTTGCCAAGTAAGATTTATACAAAGCTGACAAAGGACAGACTGGGGGAAGAAAAACTCTTTTATAAGGACATAGAAGAAATCAGTTTTCACAGCCAGTGCTTAAACAAATTTTTTTTTAAATTTGCATCTCTAAATTCAAACATGCTTACACCCACTCACCTGAGGAAGCAGGAAAGCAAAAATAGAGCAAAATGATCTTAAGAGTGAAAGACAGCATTGTCACCATGATGTTTTATTGTACATCCCAGTAACGGAATACTTGTGCGTACTCTAAATTGTGTTAATTGCTTAATGTGAACTCAATGCGGTAAGTTTTATCTCAGCTGCTTATTGATTTAGCTTCATTGGCTTTTTTATGATTTTGGAGACTTCCTTATAATCCTCAACTTCTCATGAAATGGTATTGTAGTTACAGTGTTTGTTTTTTGCTTAGAGAGAGATGGGAGCAGGGGGAGAAGGAGAGGCAGCGGGGACCCTGACGTGGGACTCAATCCTATGACCCTGAGATTGCGACCAGAGCCAAAACCAAGTGTAGGACACACAACCGACTGAAGCAACCATGCACATCTAGGTCAAGTAGTTGAATAGCAGTACAATTTTCCAATCTCAACTTTGTCTGCTTTAAAGAAGTAAAATGTTTATGTTTTTACGACATAGAACTGTCAATTGTTCAGGTAGATTCAGAGACAAGCTACTGCAAAGCACTAAGTGGGCAACGCATTTCATCAGTTAGGTGCCCTTTTGCTGCCTTCAGTATACACAGGTCTAAAATTAAACAGAGTCCTCTTCATCTCATATCAGTACAATTATGGAGACATTCATGTCAGAGAATTATTTTAAATCATGGTTTTCCCAGAGTGCTTTCGGGTGTTCATTTCAGTGCCGGCGGTCAATAAAACGGGTGGTCTACCTTGTTAGTTTCTCTTGTTTACCTTGTCCTCCAGTCCTGGGTCAGGTCAATCAAGGACAAGTTGCCTTGACATCCAAGTCCCTGCTCTTGTGTACTTATCAGGAATACGGCAGAGAATGCAGAATGAAGAGGCAACAGCAATCCTTTGTATATACTATCTATCTATCTATCTATCTATCTATACACACACACACACACACACACACAATATCTCATATACACTATATATACTATATCTTATTCTAGAGTTCTGTCATAAGTGTATTGTATGCTAATTCTGTATTATGGTCTAAATATTTTTATAATTAACATAATTCTATATCAGTAAGATTATCATCACTGGATGCTACTCACATATTTTGTTGGTGCTACATCAATGCCCTACAGATTTTTTTTAATCATACATCTGCACGCCCAACACTGTGTGTGTGTGTGTGTGTGTGTATGTGTTTGAATGTATGTTTGTGTGTGTGTGTTTTGGAGAAACAGATACAATATTGGTATTACAGTGGGTACTTGAGTCAATTCATAAAGAATGCAAAGATCGGGCGCCTGGGTAGCTCAGTCATTAAGCGTCTGCCTTCAGCTCAGGTCGTGATCTTGGAGTCCCTGGATCGAGTCCTGCATCAGACTCCCTGCCCTGCAGGAAGCCTGCTTCTCCCTCTCTCACTCCCCTTGTTTGTGTTCCCTCTATAGCTGTGTTTCTCTCTGTCAAATAAATAAAATAGTTTTTTTTTAAAAAAAAAGAATGCAAATGTCTAGAAATAAATTGGGACACGCAGGGGAGCCATTTGGAAGAAGTGCTTAAGATTAAATACCTCATACTTAACACAACTGCTTTACTGACTAACACACTGCTAGCTAATGGTTCCCATGGTATTTTCACAGAGATACCTGTCAATCAGTTCTATCAGCTCCCTTTGGAATCTGCAAATCTCGGAACCATAATCATCAAAGAGTGGGGAGAACTCCATGGTCAACTTCTTCTTGTTCTTTTATTGTCCTCCAACTACTGTACAGTATGTAATTTTTCTGACATAATGATGATAAGAAAATAAGCGTTTTTTTTAGAAAATTGATCACTAATAAGTAGAGAAATGTGTGTGTGTGTTTGTGTGTATAACCATTCTATTTAGTCTTGATACCAAAGTAGAATATTTTTCCTTGGGAAAAGGAGGGTTAAAGGATCAGCAAGATTAGAGGGATCCTTATCATTGTTAACCAATGAAACCAGAAAGGGGTCTTGTTCTCTCTCCCCTAAAATAATTACACTATTGTAAATGTCTTTTTTATCTTTTTAAGATTTCCCCCAGTACCCCTTAAAGAGGTGTTTGATGAATAGGAACATACATCCATTCATGGATGAAACTTCTGCATTGTGCTTTTCTTAAAAGTCAAGTTAAAAAAAGGAAGGAAGTAAAGAACTGCTGTAAACTTAAAACTCCCATTTCATGTGGTATCCTCTACCCTTTTGAAAGACAGATTCACTCTGGTAATGCCTGAGATCCTGACCTGATCTCTGTCAACTATGGGTGGGAGAGGTCATGAGCTCGCTGGTCCAAGACTGATCAAAAACACAATGCTTGTCTCAGAACCAGCAGGTGTAACAGTCACTGCACAGGTGAATGTACTCAGCCACTGAAGGTTATAAAGGAAGACCCCCTTAGAAGCACTGTCTGAATCTCAGCTAGAGGCATGGTATGGTAAGCATGTTATTCAGGTGGATATCATAGTGAAATTTGGGTTGGTTGCCTGTCTAGTCTGAAACTTTGTAACCATTTCAATATATTCATCAAAACAATGTTTAAATATCTGTTTTGGCTGTGCCTGGGTGGCTCAGTTATTAAGCATCTGCCTTCACCTCAGGTCATGATCCCGGAGTCCCAGGATCAAGCCCCACATCGGGCTCCCTGCTCGGCGGGAAGCCTGCTTCTCCCTCTCTCACTCCCTCTGCTTGTGTTCCCTCTCTAGCTGTGTTTCTCACTGTCAAATAAACAAATAAAATCTTTTAAAAAGTAAATATCTATTTTGGTTAGGAAGTAGAGAGGCCATGAGACGTCACCCTGCTAATACACAGGAAGACAGCTTCAAAAAAAAAATAAATCCAGCAAGATACATTTTGAAATGATGAACAATGAAAAGTCTCATGTAGATGGAAAAACTATATAGACAGTAGAGAGTAGATGACATCTTCTGTGATAAGTTATGAAAAAAAAATTCCTCCATGGTTTTCATTGATTATAGCTTCAGTAGCTACCTCTGGAATGTTCTTAGACAAATCTTAGACAGGAAGTGCCCAACAAGATGGACTATGGCCTCTTCAGATGACATTTCTTGTGTTCTGTGAGACGAAAAAGGGAACAAGTTAAAGAAAGATGTCGAGATGAACAGGACATGTTAAAGGTGCTCCTATCAGAAGGCATCTTTGTCTTAGGGAGATAAGGATAATTAATCGAATGCCCGTCAAATTGCATTTAATATTTTGAAAATAATCCATTTAGTCTCTACCAAGGAAACAAAATCAAATGGAATTTAATACTAGAGAAACATCATTTTTGTAACTTACTTTTCAGATAATTATTTTTTAAAGCCCTTTGCTTATAGCCACTGGTTGGATGTTTCTCATTATACTGCCAGGAAATGTGAATAGATTTTTAATATAGGTGAGATAAAATGCTGTGCGATTCTTCACTCTCTTCTCAGGCAAATCCGAGTCTAATCCACATGTATTTATTTTAGTTTAATCCCGGGGTATTTGTTTCCCCCTGTGGGCGGGACCCCAAATTACCATGTAACTTTGCTAGATCATGAGAGAATGGATTGGGATACTACTCCTGATCCCACATAAGTTTCTTTATGTCCTTGTTTCTGAAGACTTCATCCACAGTTTTTATTAAAAACTCAACATAATTATGTTCTGATAAAATATCTATGGTACTAGTCTACGAAAAGAATAAAAATAAATACAATTGGTCTAAGAAGACTGTCATGACTGGCTTCAAATCAAATTTGTGCAAAAGCATATAATGCAAATAAGCTGTGATTAACTTTTCCCTCCCCTCAGGGGAAACACACAGCTGCTGGTGGGGGTGCCTTTTTGGGTTCAAAGGTGATTCCATGGGCAATGATTTTCAATGTGAATACATACAGCTGAGGAGACTGATGTGTGACCTTTACTTTTCAAATCAAGTGCATGTGTAATCTGCTCATGGTTAATGCCTGCATCCATATTCAGGAGAGACATCCACTCCCTTTGGCCCTGACGCTGGGCCTCCGTGTTTCTCTCAATCCCGAGCTGACTCTCCACAAAGCGTCGGAGGCCAGCTTGCTCCCAGAGCTACCCACACCTTGCCCCATAAGTTGCTTTTAAAATACTTCATGTCGCTTTCCTCCTATCGTCGTGGCCCTGGGTTTAGACCAGGGCATTTGACGTGAGCTGCTTTTGTTCCGTTTAGAATGATAATGCTCTCTGTACATGCTTATTAGTTATTGGTTGTCTTTATTATATTCTTAGAAATAATGTGACAAGAAGCGCTGTTACTAACTTGTGACATCCCTTTTCATTCGACATGATTGAATGATTCCCACACATTTTTAAGCTCCCAAGAAAGAGGTGGGAAAAGAGGAGAGAAAAGGGAAGACAACTCACATACAGATTTCACCTCGCTAACGACTTAATTGGTATCACCCCTGGGGTGAAATGTTGTAACACCCTACAACTCTTTATGACAGGAAGTGAAAATTCCATATCCAATTGGAGCTACAGGGATAATTTAGGGAGGCAGAATGCAATTATCCAATTAGGAATTTAGCCAGAACAGAAAGGTTAATCCCTCTAAGTCCTTTCAAAGGAGCCCATGGGATCTTTAATGACGACAAGGGGTCAGGACCTGTGTTTTACAACTCCAGCCAAAAAATTATTCAGACTTCTCTCTCTCCCTCTCTCAAAACCACTGAGGCTCAGATCCACCCAAGTTCGGGAGAAATCGTTCCCACTACCGGAACTTTTCAGAACGGGCAGTTTTCTTGTATTCTCCACTCTGGGTTATGAAACCGCCACGTCCGAGTGGTTGTAGTTTCAGAAACCAGTTGAATTATTTGGCTAGCGATGATTTTGTGGCCTGGGCTGCTCTCCTCCCAGAAGACAGAGTGGCACGGAGTTGGATGCTGACTCAGAGGTTTGGAATGCGTCATTGGGGCCTGGCTGGGCTCCAGCGTGGGGCTTCGAATCTGCCAACTTGGCAGGCTGGGGAATTTGCTGTGGCAATTTTTCAAAAAGGGAAGAATCCGTCCAAGGAGAGATTGTTTCTACATTTTAACTACCAGGATAAGTGACAGGGTCCTCTCTAACAAACAGTGTGGCCCAAGACAGAATGAGGGCTTGTGCTCCAAGAAGAAGCAGCGGCATATTTGCAAGAATCTCTTGTAAAACTAATATACCTTTTGGGCATTTGTTCCAAAGTGCCGGCCAAAAGAAATATGAATTCCAAATTTCAGTCTGGGAGGCACAGAACAGACTCGCCGGATGCAAGAACAAATGGCATTTTACAGGTCCTCCTATTAGACATACAGTTATGTCATGGATATTTAGAAGTGAAGCAATTTTTCTTTGGATGTCAGCCAATACACGATCATTAAACAGAGCTTTTTGGATCCTCAACCCTAATATGTCTAGAGAGAGAGAGAGAGAGAAAGTTCCCAGCCGATAAGCAAGTACAGCATTGCTGTCTTATCTCAAAAAAAATAATTAAAAAAATCAGCATTAAATGTTTAAATATTTCTCTCCACAAATTCTAGGTGATCCAAACATTTTAATAAAAACTCTAAGATGTCTCTGAGTATTGTTTACTTTTCTAAAGATTTTGATGTGTACCGGTATCCTCCTATAAAATAAGTCTCCTAGAAGGCGTAAGATGATATTTGCAAAAATTTAGGTAATGAATCAAAGCAGAAATTACAGGAGTTGGTTAGCTCTTGTGTTAGTTCTTGTGGATAAATAAGTATGAATACAATCACATCGATGTGTAGCTCAATCGAATTATAGCATTGCTGTGTACACATCATATTGTAATTGTTATTGAACTAGTGTTAGAAAATGTATCAAACATTTCTTCATCAGAACAGTTAAACATTTAATAATACAGCACAGGACGCATACAAACTTTATTGTCACCTTTTAAGCATCATTGATTTTAGTTTTCATTAAATTTCTCAAGAAGACAAGCATTTTGTGTGTGGGAGGGTAAGAACACCTAAATAATACTTTCTCTAGAAAACAAAAAAGCGTCTGTACACAGAGAGAGGAAAGTTGCTACTCTTTGTACCATATTACAAAGGTTAAATTTACATTGAAATATAAAAATATTAATTAAAAGACAGGCAGTAAGTAACCTGAGATACCAAGAGAATTCAAGCATCTTTTATAGTACTTTTGGTTTCTCTTAAAATACTTAATTTTTTCAAGGCCTAATGATAACTGAAAAGATAAAAATCTAAGATCCATGTATTCATGATGTACAATTTATACATTTCTTACTTATATGGGCAAATCTTCAAAAAAAAGGTATGGCATTATCTATTTCTAAAACAGTTTTTTTTTTTTTTTTTTTTTTAAAGATCTTCTTTATTTATTTGACAAAAAGAAACACAGCTAGAGAAGGAACACAGGCAGGGGGAGTGAGAGAGGGAGAAGCAGCCTTCCCGCTGAGCAGGGAGCCCGATGTAGGGCTTGATCCCGGGACCCTGAGATCATGACCTGAGCAGACGCTTAACAACTGAGCCACCCAGGCGCCCCTAAAACAGTATTTATTCTATACTACTCCCTTCAGAAAATTGACCATTTGTATCATGATTTTAATTATGACTTCAGGACAAATGTTTGCTCTTCTTTTTCTGTTTTGTTTTGGGTTTTTTGTGTGTGTGTGTGTTTTTCAATTAGGTTGGAAGAAGGGGGATTTCTAAGAACTAAGTTTTCTGAGAAGTTCAAGTGTGTGCTTAAAATGCTGATTGTATTATCAGATGGATGAGGCCAACAGATCAGGAGACCGTTATCACTGGAAAGGTTGTTTGTTACTTTCAGATTCCAAGAGGAGCGGCTGGCTAAGCAGGCGGGCCTTGCAGGAGGAAAGCCCCGAAATCAGTCAGGAGGTGGAAGGATAAGGGAGAAAATATGTGGGCAGGAGTCTGTATTGTGGTTTCTGCGGGAAGGAGTGCGTGAGGCAAGGTAAACAGGTTCAATAATTTTAGCAGGCTCTGAAAAATTGAGGCTGTCTCTAGTCATCTGCTACCAGGCCCTGGGGTGGTTAAGAAAGAGGGACAGTACCCTGCAGTAGAAGATCCTACCCAGGAAGTGGTTGGGGGTGTGAGGTCTGCATTGGTTGATTAGCACTGGAAAGCACACTCAGAAACAAGACACTTAGTATTTCTAGAAATTGGTTGGTTCTGGGAGGAACAGTCTCTCCAGGGTTAGCAAAGCTCCAGATGTCAAAGCATCAGTAAATTAAAAAGCCATGATTAATACAATATGCTCTTCATTTTGTTTTGTTTTGAGTCAGTAGGACAATCAAAAAGCTTTTTCAAATTGCCCAATAAGCACTCATTTTCTTTAATGTACACCCATTTTGTGTTCATTTCACCATAACCAGAAAGGATTATTTAACATCTGTTTGGATAATGAAGTCACTGTTTCCACAAGATCTCTTTCCTGTGTTAAACCCTATTATTTCCCTTGCTGGACGGACCCAAAATGACGTCCCACCTTTGTCCATTTTCAACTGGTGATAGAGAATAAGTCACCTCTACAAATGTAACTTTCTTCTTGTGTCAGAAGAGGTTTCTTTTATCTCTTAATCTGAGGATTAAATGAGATACCACATGGAAAAATGGCGGTTGGGTGCCCAGTGCTCAGAAGGTGCTCGGTAAGTGGAAATTCTTACTGTAATTGTTCTTTACACGTTGACAATCTGGAGCCAGTAGGATTCTGATTAACACAGAGGCTGGGACTAACTTCACTTTGAGCTCACTCATGGCTGTCCCTTTATATTTCCCTAAAGTTGTACCAACTGTTTTATAGAAAAACTTGGCTCTAACTAGGTATGAAGAAGTCCAGCCTGTGAGACAGGTGCACCTAAACTGATAGAACATCACTGCTCACTGTTGGCTAGGGAAGATCAAAGAAAATGGCGGTCAAAAAGCCTTGCACGAATGCAGGAAAGACTCCTGAAAGTTTACAGCGAGAGAATATATGGGATCTAGCAGAACTGGACCACGAGGCTTAGGAAGCTTACAGCCCTGGCATAAGACTGCCCGCGAAGAGCAAACCACATTGCTCTACCACTTGTGAGCTTTAGGGCTCTGGGCAAGCTATAAAATCTCCATGAGAATCAGCTCCTCAGCTGTAAAATGAGACTTAGCAGCCTCTGCATCATAGCAATTAAACAGCATAGTTTATGGCACATAGCAATTAATCCATATATAATATTATGGTGATGATGAAGCCATTTTTATTTCAGATGGGATGGAGGTGATACAGATATGAACTTCTATTTGGGGGGATATAAAGCAAAAATTAGAATTTTGCTGGGCAGGGGGTGCAAATATCTACAGCAGAACACCATGGATGCATTTACCATCATTGCTTTCATCAGTGGTCACAACGGAACCTCCATACAATCACTTAGAGTCTGCATTTTAAGTTATATGATATTTCCTCATGTTTTTTTGAAGTCTTCTCCCCATAAGTGTATTGACTTTTATAACCCTTACTGAATTTGTTTTTTGGGTCATTTTTAAGATTTCATTTATTGATTTATTTGGGGAGAGGAGAGTGAGCAGGTGCATGTGCACAAGCTGGGGGGAAGGATAGAGAGGAGGAAGAGAGACAAGCAGACTTTGCTGAGTGAGGAGCCCCACTAGGGGCTCAATCCATGACTCTGAGATCATGACCGGAAGGTAAAATCAAGAGACTGATGCTTAACCAACTGAGCCACCCGGGAGGGTGTCCCTGAATTTGGTTGTTTTCGTATTACCATTTTCCTATTTACAAGACCATTTTCAGTTTGTTTCTGCTTTCCAAGTGATTAGAAAGTCCATGTGATTTAGTGTTCCAAGACAATATGATGAATCTACTCTGCTTCATTCATCTCAGTTGTCAATTTTAATTAAAGACAGCAAAGCATCAACCCAAGAGTATAGAAGACTCTCAGATGGTTCATATGCCTTTCCAAGGCTTCAGAAGCATGTCCTATAGCCTAGAGTAAGGCTAAAGCATAGTAGGTCCATTATGTATACTCATCACATTAAATAAGGTTAGTTCATAAATTGATGACATGTTATTGATGGTATTTTAATTTTTTTTCATTTTTTTATTGTTACTTAAATTTAAAATTTTTCCCCAGTGTTCCAAGATTCATTCCCCATTCCCCACACCCAGTGCTCCATGCAGTAGGTGCCCCCAGTACCCACCACCAGGCTCTCCCATCCCCCCACCTTCTCCCTCCAAGTCCCTCAGTTTGTTTCTGTGTCTAAAGTCTCTGTTGTTTCTTTTCTTTCCCTGGATTACCCTACTTCCCATTTACTTTCCTTCTCCTACTGAACTCTAGGTTACCCCTTATGCACCACAAGTAAGTGAAACCATGTGATACTTGACTTTCTCTACTTGGCTTATTTCACTCAGCATAATCTCTTCCAGTCAATTTTTTAAATATGATTATGTCCACACATTAAAAAATGTGATTTTTAAAAATATAATTTTCTAAGAAAAAACTTAAACAAGAAGAAATGTGAGTGATTTTCTTTGTTAATTCTTCCATTACTATCGAATGGAAGTTTCAAATAAAGGAAAAAAAATATGTCTCTCAGAATGAGGACATGGGGGTATTCTCAACTGTTTCCTATAGAGTTACAGCACTCAGTTTCTTAATTAGTTTTCTCAACAGTCCATATTCTTCCTGCATCCCAAACTGATCCATATCTGATTTCAGGAGTTCATCGCAGGCCACGTTGTGGTCCCTGTTATGTAAAGCTCTCTGTTCTCTTATAGAAGGAGAGGTCCTTGCTGTAACTTTCTCACATTTCCCTGAGAGTACCACCTTTAGAAAAAAAAAATCATCAGTTCATTTGTCTCTAAGTCTCTAAGAGTCTACAATGCCATGAAATTGGACTTTACATAGTTTGAAATAAATATTTGTTTTTTCTGACACTAGAAGTTAACAAATGCCTGACTATAAGGAGAGTCCACAGACATCCAGACTTCTCATTATGAACATGAAATAAATAGACTCTAAATAGATTAGGTCACTGCTAGATTTTGTTTTTCAGTTCATAGTTGTCTTTTAATGATACAGTTTCTCAACCAAACTGTAAAGAATGGTCTAGTTATTATCCAATGATTGATATATATTAAATTTCTCATATCCCTAAAGACTTTTTCATTTTCTTAAAATTTTGTTCACTACACAAGAATTTTTTTAAGATTTTATCTGTTTATTTGAGAGAAAGAGAGAGAGAGAAAAATAGAGCACAAATGGGGGAGAGACAGAGAAGGAGGGAGAAGCAAACTACGCGCTGAGTAGGAAGGCTAACTTGGGGCTTGATTCTAAGATGTTAGTTAGGATCATGACCTGAGCCTAGGATGATGACTGACTGACTGAGCCACCCAGGATCCCCCACTACACAAGAATTTTTGTAACATAATATGTGCTGACCAATATGTAGTACATGGCTGATATGACTGAGATAATTATAGAAATCTGCCCTATAGGCAAGCACTTAGAGGTTCCCCTACCTTGGAATTTCCACTATCTTCTGTATAACCCAACTCCTGCTGGCTGGTACAGGGAAGCCTAAAGCCTAAAGTGTTCTGAGACTAACAATGGCACACGTGAAGGTAATGAAGAAAAATCGAAGAGAACATTGATGTATTTCCTCATGCTTCCCAGAGGTCTGCAGTCGTGAGCCATGTGATCAGTTCTGGAACAAGCGTCCTCTCTTAGTCAATCCTACACTGACACTGAGTGATTCCCCATGCTCTCTTTCCCTTTGCTGTAGTGATTCTAAAAGTCACATGTTGAGGTTGTGCAGACACAAAGGGAAATCTTGAAAAGATTCCCAGACCACTCCTTGAAAGGAAACTTCTGCAGAAAACAGTTTCTTTAGTTACTTTGCTTGATGAAAAATACACTTCTTTATTAAACCACTGAGATTTGGGGTGTGTTTGTTTACACAGACAGGCCTCACTACTGAAACTAATATAAAGCCCCATCTCCAAATATTGTTACTGCATATATGTAGATATTTCCTGTCTGTCTGGCAGCAAAATATGGAATTCTATAAGCATCTCCTCACCTCAAGGGAATGCACCAATAAAATTTTCTTCAAAAATTCAGTGATGTGCCAAGATTTTATTCTCCATTAAACTCCTAGCACTCAGAGAGCATCCTTAGTGTTCACTGAACTTAACCATTCTGTTTTTATGGTAAAACATACTTCAAGTTTCCAAACATATAAAATAAATAACAGATATTAATGAGAGAAAGACACAATGGAGAGTGGGAGTTAAGTCTCTTAACCCTGAGGGTACTTCTTTCCCAAATATTTGGTGGAATTAATAATTTAAGTCATCTGGGGAGTCTGCATGGCTCAGAGGGTTAAGCCTCTGCCTTCGGCTCAGGTCATGATCTCAGGGTCCTGGGTTCGAGTCCCACCTCGGGCTCTCTGTTCAGCATGGAGCCTGCTTCCCTCTCTTTCTCTGCCTGCCTCTCTGCCTATTTGTGATCTCTCTCTGTGTCAAGTAAATAAATAAAGTCTTTAAAAAATAATTGAAGTCATCTGCCCATGATTATTTTTTGTTAGAAGGTTTTAAACCATGGACTCATTCTTCCATTGATATAAGATTATTCCAATTTTCTATTTCTTCTTATGTCAGTTTTGGTAAGTTGATACTGTCTCTTATTATTTTATTTTATTTTATTTTTTTAAGTAAACTCTACCCTCAATGTGGGGCTTGAACTCATGTTCCTGAGATCAAGGTTTGTGTGCTCTACCAACTGAGCCAGCCAACTGCCCCTATCTTTGATCATTTTAGATAAATTTTCAAATTCAGTGATATAAAGTATAATATATCACCAAAGGATATTTTGATACCTGTGGGACTACTGGGGTGTCCTCATTTTTATTGCTGATGTTGCATATTTTTTTCTCTCTTTTTTCCTATCAGTTTTTTGACACCATAAAATCTCTATAAGACATAATGGTTTTCTATTACATTAAATTTTTCTCTTAATAATTTTTTAGAAATTTTACTATTTTGAGTTTTATTGCCTTATTCTAAGTTGTCAAGATAGATGTATTCAGTCTTTTTCTTTTATAATCTATGTACATATAAATACAGCTTAAACCACATTATGTTAGTTGTACTTTTTAAGTTGTATTTTATAATTTACCTAATGTTTTCTTCTTTGACTTTTGCCTCACTCCAACCATTTAGAATTTTCTAGGTATCTGTTAAATTGGTTTCCTGCTTTTTGTTTCTTCAGTTGTTCAGAGAATATAAACTGTATAATTTCAATCTTTGAAATTTGTTTAGCTTTGCATTATAGCTCAGCAAATGATCAAATTTATGAATGCTTGATATACATTTGAAGACATAACTCTATATATGTTAATTAGGTCATGTTTTATAATCATTTTGTTGAAATCTATATTTTCATTGTCTTTTTGCCTGCAAATCTGTGTAGGTGTGTTAAATTTCCTCATTATAGTTGTAGTTTTACTTCTGTGAGCTTTCGCTTTATATATTTTGAGATCTGCAAATCTGGAACTCATATATTCATAGAAAAAGGAAATTTTATTATGATTAATTTTTATTTATAAAATTTCATCATGCTCCATTTTATCTCCTGTAATGAATTTTGCATTACAACATACTCCACCCTTATATATACAGCAATACCACTTTCTTTCTGTGATTGTACAGTGTAGTTTTACTGTTAACCCATCCGGTATTTCTTAATCCTTATATGTAAGCCATGACATTTGCAAGATTCATATGAATTCATTCTCTGTATCTTCTTTCTTTTTAAAGTCCAATCTGACAATCGTTGTGGGGTTTTTTGTTTACTTATTTGTTTTTGTTTTCTTTTTTTCTAATTGGAATTCTTAGTTCTTTTACTTAATGTTATTGTGGACATATTTGAGATTATATTGTGACCTTCCCATATGGTTTCTATTCTCCAGTTTTCCACATTTCCTTCCATGCTTCCATTTTTGAAATTGCTAATGTATGTTAGTACTATTCCACATTGCTTTCATTAGTTTGTTAGGACGGTTAGTAATTACATACACTATTTTAAAAAGAATTTTCCTAGAAATTGATTATCATATGCATTATTACTTATTAAAGTCTATCATACTTTAGTACTTTTGCCACATTGTATACAAAGCAAGGATCTTCATATATTTTAATTTGGAGTCCTCATATATATGTTATGTGTAATATATTATGTTATTGTTTATTATTATTAAAACAACAGTTTCACTTACATTAACCCACATACCTTTACTCTTTCTCCCTGCCTTAGCTTTTATCTTGTATTATGTTCTTTCTTAAGATCCCCTTCAGTGAGGCTGTGTGTTTAGCATATCATTTCTGTTTCAGTTTATCTTAGAATCGTTTTATTTTGTTTCCACTTTTGAATAATACTTTTTGCTAGATACAGAACCCCAAGTTGGAATTTATTTTCCTTTAGTGCAATAGAAGCATCACGATATTGGGAAGATAGCCAGTATTCTCACTGTGGCTTCATTGAAGGTAAGCTCATTTTTCTCGAGCTGCTGTTACATCATTTTTTCTTTATCTTTGATCTTCATCAATCTTAGTTTTCTAGTCTAGCTGGGATTTTCTTTGCATTTACCTTGCTTTATAATGCTTTATGAATCTGACACGTGAAGATGTCACCATTTCTAAATCCCCTCCAGTACTTCTTTTGCTGCATACTTTTCTCTCTTTCATCTCCTTCTAGAACCCAAAATTAAATGTATGTAAGAAGGAATGTCCACATCTCATATGTCTATTATGAACTTAATAAATTATCTCCTCCCTTTTCATTTCTTTCTCTTCTTTTCTTTTCTTTCTTTCCTTTTTTTTTTTTTTTTTTGAGATATATATAGAGGGAACATGAGTTGGACGGAAGGAGCAAAGGAGCAGGGGGAGAGGGAGAGAGAGAATCTCAAGAGGGCTCAATCTCATGACCCTGAGATTATGACCTGAGCTGAAATCAAGAGCTGGATGCTTAACTGAATGAATCACCTAGGCACCCCCAAATTATCTCCTTTATAAAAGAGTGAGAGTATTTTTTTCTCCTGTATTTGTCAACCAACTAATTTTTACTTCTATCAGGTTTGCCATTCCAGTCATACACTGAATTTGTAATTTTAGTTATTGTATTTTTTAGTTCCAGAATTTCAACTTTCTTTTTTTTATAATTTAAAATCTGGCCAAATTTGAGATTTTTTTTTAAATCTCTTCCACATGTTAGTTTTGGTTGTTTTAAGGTCTCTGACCTTATTTCATATTCCTGTGTGTCTGTTTCAACAGTTTATTGTTTTACTTTTGCTATAGGTCAAGCCCATGCATGGCGACTTTATTGAGAGCTGGAAATTGCATGTGATAATGTAGAGATGATTTGACGCTTTGAATTGTGCTTTCTCTGGAAAAGATTGACTTTTGCTTATGAGGAATACCAAGTCAAGAGAAGTTAACAACCTCAGATTATTTTAGTCCAAGGAGGGATTGAAAGGCTTGGCAGCCACACATCTCTCAATATATGCACAGCTCTTTCCTTGGGTTAGCTTTATTCTGAGAGGTAACACTTTGGAGTTTAACCTGAAAGCCTGGGATGTTCACAGAACCACCATAGCTGGCAGGCATCCTTCTCCATTTTTGTCCCTCTTCAGCTCTGTCATTTGGTTTAAAGATGTTCCCAAACTTTGAGTTGCTACTTTTCTTATTGGCCATTACCAGAAGGAACAAAAAAAAGCCTCATTTCAGGGCGTGGCTCCCATGCCCTCCTTCACTGCCGGGACATGGCCCTGTAGCTCTCCACCACATTGATATTCTTCCTACATCTTCAAATCTATTTTGAAAAATCAGATTTTTTTAAATTGCTCTTGGCAACAGATTTGATCAGAATCTGTTTAGTCTATCATTCCTATAAGCATAGTTCAAACGCTTCCATTTTAGGGTGCCACTTTTTAATAAACTTTCCAACTTGTCTCTCTTGATCTCATCTGTCTCCTGTCCAGCATCTGTTTGTCTCTTTCTGCCCCTAGCTGGCCCAGCGTGGAACATGGCCGCTTGACTTTTATTGCCAAAAAATGGTAAAGAAATAAGTCATTAAAAGACATATACACATAAGAAATAACTTCTGAATGCAATTTGGAGTTTTGACATCACTGCACTGCCCAGAAACCAACTTAAACCAGGTGTCCCCATTCCAGAAAGTCTTTTAGCCTGCTTGTACCAAAACATTCTCCCTGGCCAAAATGTCTCCTCATATCTCCTCATTTCCAGTCCAGAATCTGTTCTATCATAAGATAACATATAATCTTGGGCACCTGGGTGGCTCAGAGGGTTAAGCCTCTGTCTTTGGCTCAGGTCATGATCTCAGGGCCCTGGGATCCAGTCCTACATGGAGCTCTCTGCTCAGCAGGGAGCCTTCTTTCCCCTCTCTCTCTGCCTGCCTCTCTGCCTACTTGTGATCTCTCTCTGTCAAATAAATAAATGAATAAATAAATAAATAAAATCTTTAAAAAAAAGATAACATATACTCTTTTCACATGCAAGATTTTGTAAAAAGTTACCACTGGAACCATATTATAGTTTACAAATTCCATATTTTTTTGGATATTTCTTCTTCATGCATCACTCCCGTGAGAGAAGTCTGTTGTAAACTAAGGTATTCTAGAGTACTGGTGCATAGTTTGTTTTTGTAAGGAAGCCAATTCATAAAAAGTAAAAATATTTTTTTTCTTTTTTGCTTTTTTTTTTTTAAGATTTTATTTATTTGACAGAGAGATAGATCACAGGTAGGCAGAGAGGCAGGCAGAGAGAGAGAGGGAAGCAAGCTCCTCACCAAGCAGAGAGCCTGATGCGGGCCTCGATGCCAGAACCCTGAGATCATGACCTGAGCCAAAGGCAGAGGCTTTAACCTACTGAGTCACCCAGGTGCCCCAAAAGTAAAAATATTTATGTGCTACTTTGCAGTTAAGCACAATAAAATTGTTTTTATCATATGTGATAAATAATGTATATTATGTAAACTTGAAGAATACACATAAGAAAATTAACCATTCTTTATTTCCACTAACATTTTAATATCCAGGGCATGATTGAAATTGGTGACATAGAAGCAGATTCCTAACTTTTCAGCATATTGGAAAACATGAAGCAGGGACTCTCTGTTTTACAGAAAAAAGATGGCCTCTGAGTGGAGTCATGATTGAACTAGGATCCTGATGATTTCTTCTAAATATAAGTAAATGTCAGATGGTGAAATTTCAGTAGTAATTTGAAGATAAAATAGTGAACATGGAAAATCCATGTCTGTGAAAAGCGAAAAAAATAATAAGCTTTATTGAATTCTTATTCAATAAGTGCCTTGTACTAGATACTTTACATAATTATCATATTTAATCTTTGCTAAAATCTCCATAACCCCACACCAGCATACAGAAATAGAAAATGTCCTCAGGATTGAGTTAAGCAAGCATATTAAACAAAGTTATAAATTCTATGGAAAAAGAGTATTATAGCAATTGGCTTTCGGGATTAAATGTATCCCTAATTAAGGTACTTAGATGTCAATGATTTTACCTTTTGTCTCTAAGCCTTATATCTTTTCCTTCCTTCCAGGCTCCCTTGAAAGCTGGCTTCTATTTATGTTCTGTGGATATGGTATACCAATGGGACATGAAGAGCATGGAGGAAAGAGAAGATTTTCTTGTCTCTTTATCTTTCTCTGCTTGTCATGGATTCTTGGGAAGCGGCTTCACTACTTCCTGAACTAGACTTTGGTCAAACAGCCATCATGGATCCACTTGATGCTCCCAACGATAATGGTTGGTTAGTCCCTTGCCCGTGATCCCTCCTCCACTGGTCCACCTCTCTCTTGGGTGAACACGCATCAACCACAGGACTTCTCTTTCAAGATGCAAACATGGCTGCATCTTGATCACATTCCATAAGTGGTTTCCGATGTACCAACCCTGGGATCTAGTAATACCAGCTACTCCATGTTCTTACCTTTGCTTGGGACATGTGCTGCTTCTGATCTATGACTTACCTGACCTTCCCCCTCAGCCCTTCCAACACACAGAATTTGATACACGTTATATTTTCTGGACTAACATTGAAGAATACACCTGGCAATATTCTATAGAGCAAATAATTATGATATTGGATTTGGAGAGTTATTGCTTAGAAGATAAAAGCATGAATTTCACTTTTTCCTCCCATTTGTCACAGCAATGTCTTTACTCTCCTATATAGGAGACCTTGGATTGGAAATACCTATGAATAGGAGAGGGACCCAAAGAGCAGTGTTTACATAGGGTTTGAAGACTATTCCTTTTCTCCTCAGATCTTGCCCATGTCCCTGAACAGCCTACCGGTTTTCAGGAGATTATTTTGTGTCATACAACATTAAAACAAAATCAAGGCCAATATGATTGAACTGCCTCAATACCTGTCACTGTCAAATGCCCTGACTTCTTTAAATATCCTTTACCCATACCAGTCATCCCACCTCCATTGTGGATCCTTTCTCCCCTCAAGTATTTCGGATTGCTTAACTGGCTTTCTCTCCCCACCTATTTTTATACCCTGGAGCTCTTTCCTCTCAATACAGAATGCTCCCCAATTGATCCATAGAACTGTAATCCCTGGAACCCGTGATTATGGAAGGTACATGGCACACAAAACAAAAGAAAAACAAACAACAACAAATAAACTTCGCAGATGCAAATAGGGTTACAGAGTTTAAGATAGGCAAATTATTCTGGATTGATGAGATGGGCCAAATCTAAATATATGAGCTCTTAAAAGCAGGAGATATGTAGCAAAAAGGGAAAATCAGAAAGATCTGAAGCATGAGAAACACTTGATACGTCCTTACTGGCTTGAAGATAGGGAACACATGACTAGAAAGGCAGATGCCTGAAGAGCCGAGAGACGCCCAGCTGACAGCCAGGAAGGAAACAGAGAATGGAGCCCTAGAGCCACAGGAATTGAAATCTGCCAAAAACCTGAATGAGCTTGGATACAAATCCTTGCAACAGTCCTACAGACACTTTAATTTTGTCTGCGAGAGCCCCTCAGCAGAGAGGACCAGCTAGCCCAAAGGATGATGGACTTGTGCCCCACGGCACTGTGAAAGCCTGAATGAATACAGTGTTTATCCACTAGGTTTGAGGTCGTTCATCATGGCGTCAATAGGCAACTACTAGAATAAACATGAACAGTTTACTTTCAAAAACCATTTACCACTTAACCCACACCTTTGCTAAACAGAGATCCTCCGGCTACCATCTTATTATTCTCTTCCCTTTTCGTCAATCTTCTTAAAAGAAAATTCTTTTGCTCACTTTCTTTATTACCCTGCTGTCCCTGCTGTGAGAAGAATGCCATAGCACAGGTCGTTTACACAATAAAAAGTTGTTTTCTCCCAGTTCTGAGGGCCTGAAGCCCCAGAGGAAGGTGCCCACAGGACTGGTCTCAGGCGAGGCCTTTTTCTGCGACTTACAGAGGTCACCTTCCTGCTGTACGCTCACACAGCATTTTTCATGTCTCTTGTTCCTCTTTTCTTACAAGGTTAGCAGTCCTGTTGCATTAGGATTCCATCATTATGGCTTTAGTTGAACCTAATTACTTCTTTTAAGTCTCTATCTCCAAACACAGTTATATACGAATTTGGGGGGAGGGCACAATTCAATCTATCACATAGGTCCCTTCTCACCATTGAAACAGCTTCTGTTCCATCCCTTCATGGAAGCTGGTTTCATACAAGTCGACCTCTCTGTGACTTGGCTTCAATCTCTCATATCCAAAGAAACTTTCCCCTTTCCACACCCAGCTCTCTGCCTACAGACCCTCCAGACCAGAGAATTTTAGGTTGTAAACCTCAACGACATACCTCTTTCGTTTGGCTTTCTAGCCAATATAATAATAAATAATAATACTATATTTATATATAATACTATATTTATAATATTATATTTATAATAATAAATATAATACTATATTTAACAAGAATAATACTTATCTGCAACAATGCATCAGTTTGAATGACTTCAAAAATTCCATATTGAGCAAGGATTTCTGATTATATCTCTTAACTGCCCTTTAAAAAGTATTGCACATTATAAACACTTGAAACAAATGATGCAAAACAACAATTTTGATTTGTTATGAATCTTGGCAACATAGGATCTGAGTTAGCCAAGTAACTAAATGAATTCAAGTGAAAACATTCATTTTATATGAGTAAGAAAAATCCCTTCCACAATGCAAAGCTTGAACAGTAGCTAAAACCTGTAAAATTTCAGAACTGTGACCACGATGACAAACATGACCCAATGAGTAACTGTTCAGAAGATGAGACATCCTCTGAATGTTTGTGGGTTTTGTTTGTTTTTTTTTTTTCTGGAAAATACTCACAAGATATTTCTGAATGACCACACAGAATAGTAGCTGTGAAATTGAAAATTAATACATGTGTCCTAAATTATGATGAATTCTGGCTGGAATTGCCACAAGAAAGGGAGTTGGAAGGGTCACTCTCCCAAACTTGTGGTAAAACTCTTTCATCAGGACTGTTCCTTCCCAGGCCACCCAGTGATATCAGAGTTCCCACTTAAAAATTTTAAAGGCAGTGCTTGAAACTACCAACATCAGCAGCCTAGAGCATTTGTTTTTATGTAAACGGCACTACTTTGTGATAGAGGAATGGCAATTTTACTATGATAAAATAATAGTATTTTTTAAAGACTTTATTTACTTGAGAGAGAGAGAGAGAGAGAGAGAGAGAGAGAACAAGCACAAGCAGGGGGAACAGCAGAGGGAGAGAGAGAACGAGCACAAGCAGGGGGAACAGCAGAGGGAGAAGCCGTGTCGGACTTGATCCAAGGAGCCTGAGATCATGACCTGAGTTGAAGGTAGACACTTAACCGATGGAGCCACCCAGGTGCCCCAGTAAAATAATAGTATTAACGGGGCACCTATCTTAGGGGACATCCTTCTCCCCCCACTACCCCTGCAGTAAGGTGTCTGTCCTATTGCACGGGTGAGGGTGGTTTTACATGTGATAAATGACTCCACTGAAATGTTCAAGTTCTAAGGAAGCCCAAGGTGAGGCCAGGAAGTAAAACTAGGCTTGTATCTAGACCCTGTGCTCACTCTGTCCCTTGGGACTGTTTGCACTGACCCTGACTGTTGTGTCCGCGTGGGCTTTCTTGAGATATTTCTCAGGGTAGAAGAGGGGACAGAACAAAATTTTTCACATTATTTCCTTTTCGGATATCTAACATACTCTCAGGGGGAAAATTTGTACTTGTACTTTTTGGTGATAGAAACGAGCTCTAAGCAAAGATTGTTACCCACACGCTGTAGCACTCCCTGAAAGGAGTTTGGAGTTTCCAGACAGCATTTCCATAATCCTCCAATTAATGTGGAGGTGAGTCCTTAGGAGGAATTTTGCTTTTTCCACTTGAAATGCATCAGAGAAAGGAATGCCAAAAAAAAAAAAAAAAAATGGCACTTAAAAAACTTGAAGTAGTTTTTATAAAGAAGCATGCATATATTAAGCTCATCTGTATACAAACCAAAATAGAGAGTAAATCGAACGATGAAAATAATAGTCACTTCCTTGGTTAAGTTAACCTATCCCTAGGATTGGCACGATCACATATAATTTTAGAGGTTACCTACAATGCCACTGTCTCAAACAATACTTTACTCAAACATATTTAAGACAGTTTTTAAATATACAGGCAAAATTCAAAACTCTCTTCTGAATATCCAGACAACAGTTTAGAAAAGCACACAGTATGTGACAATTGTTATAATAACCCGAAGTAGGGGGGGGAATGTATGTTTTCTGTTATTAAAACTTTTTCAGCCTCATTTTTACTATTGCCTATCTGAGTGAAAATATATGGTATTAGCTTATAAGTCATATGAAAATAGAAGTTCTTATCCTAGATTTTCCTTCTGTAACTAAGTCTAACGAATAGTAACACAGTGGTAGCTCCGTATTATTAACCACTAAAACCATCTGCTCACAGAAGAGGCTCTGAGGCTTCTTTGAAGTCAGACCATCGGACTCGGCGGTCTCCGGGGAAGTAGAAGTTTGCCCACCCATTCTGTCCCCATTGATGGCCCTGCAGACACCCAGCGGTACTGAGCACAGACTGAGCAGGATGGGGCTCAGGACCGGCTGCCGGAGCTCTCTAGAATCCCTGTAAGGACTTCAGGATGTTCTGACATCCAGTTTATCCTTCCATGGGAAGAACAAAGGAATTCTGTTCTTTCTCCTTGAAATTTTTACTTTATGTTTTGGTTTACTGTGTCGTTCTATAGTGGATGTTCACTTCAAGAATCGGGAAGACAAGTGGGGTGTCTAGGTGGCACAGCTGGTTCAGCATCCAGCTCAGGTCATGATCTCAGTGTCGTGAGATCAAGTCCTGCATTGGGCTCTGTGCTCAGCAGGGAGTCTGCTTGAAGAGTCTCTCCCTCTGCCCCATCCTCCACTCACAAGTGCTTGTGTGCTCTCTCTCTCTCTCTCTCTCTTAAATAAATAAATAAACCTTAAACAAAAGAAACAGAATTGATAACACAATGACACACATACTCACACAGAGGCGCAGTGTATAAGGGATATATTTGATACAAAAATGCAACCTATCTTCTACTGAGGATAAACCTTTCACCAAGAGGTGCATGTGGGGGTGAATAGAAGGGCTAACAGAGGGTACATATGTAACCATACAATTATTCCTTTTTCATAGTTGACCGTGCAAAGTATTTCAATATGATCTGTTATAAGATGCAGAAATTTAATTGATGATTGCATAAAACTAATGAAAATAAAAGTCCTTACGGAGGATAATTATTATACAATATAACCCTCTCAGGTGAATGAGCATTTCTTTTTAGTGGTCAAAATTCTTGGTCAAGAGCCTGAAAAATGGGGGCATCTGGGTGGATCAGTCAGTTAAGCATCTGCCGTCAGTTCAGGCCAGGATCCCAGAGTCATGGGATCAAGCCCCACAGCAGGCTCCTTGCTCTGAGGGGAGCCTGCTTCTCCCTCTCCCTCTGTCTGCTGCTCCCCTGCTTGTGCTCACTCCCTCTTTCTTCAAAATAAATCAATAATTTTTTTAAAAAATCCTGAAGAGTGAGCTGGAATAATCATCTTATTCCCATAATTTGATGCCGCCAATCACTCTTCGGCCACTTTGGGCCTTGAGAAGAAAGGGAATATGATCAATATTTACCAAGGGCAACTATTTTCCTGATTCTTTTGATACTAAATTTACAGGTCCAGTGGCTGAAGATTGGGAGAAATAAAAGTTGGGCATAAAATCAGCCCAGTGCTTTTGTCTACCATTTCTATTATTTTAAAAGATTTTGTGTATTTATTTCAGCGAGAGAAGGTGAGCGAGAGAGAGAGAGGGGAGCAGGGGGAGGAGCAGAGGGGAAAGCAGACTCCCGTTGAGCAGAGAACCCTACACTGGGCTCCATCCCTGGACTCTGGGATCATGACCTGAGCCAGAGGCAGATGCTTAACCAGCTGAGCCACCCAGCCCCCCCCCCCCATCTACCATTTCTTATTAAAGAAAATAAGAAAAGTAAAGATTAATGAGTAAATCAGTGTGGTAATGAGGATTCTCCAAAGAAACAAAGGCAACAGTGTGTGTGTGTGTGTGTGTGTGTGTGTGTGTGTGCAGAGAGAGAGAGAGAGAGACATAGAGACAGAAAGACAGAAAGAGACAGAGAGAGGGAGATTTATTTTAAGAATTTGACTCATGCAATTGTGGAGGCTTAGCAAGTCCAAAATCTACCCAGTAGAGAGCAGGCTGGAGACTTAGCACAATCCCAGTTTAAGTTTAAAAAATCAGTTAGCTGATAGAATTCTATTCTTTCTTGTTTGGGAAGATCAGTCATTATTATTATTTTTTTAATTAAGGCCTTCATCTGACTTGATTAGGCCTTGCCACAATATAGAAGATAATCTGATCCATTCAAAGGCTAATGATAATCTCATTTAAAAAGATCTTTACAGAAACATCTAGATTAACTTCTGATCAGCTTTTTGGGTAGTATGGCCGCCACATAGTAACCCTCATGATCAGTTACTTTTTCCATGTAACAAACTACCAAAAAGCGTAGTGGTCCCAAACAGCAAACATGAAGGCAATCTGCACTGTGCTCAACTAAATTCTCATCTTGACTAAGCTCATTGCTGTCTCTGTGATGGGACTGTCAGGTTGGCTGGAGCCTGGTTGTTCTAGAAGGGCCTCAGGTGAGATAAATGCTCTGCTCGGTGGGATCTCCCATTATGTAGCAAATAGCCCACACTTGGTCGCAGAGCAGCTGGGCAGGGTTCCAGGAGGCAGAGAGCAGAAGCACACCAGGCCCCCTGAGGCCCCAGGCCCAGAAGTGGTTCCGTGTCTCAAGGTTATTTCCCAAACAAGTGACAAAGCCGTGCTGATCCAAGGTGTGGGAAAGACACTCTACCTCTTGTTAAAAAAAAAAAAAAAAAGGAAAAGAAAAGAAAATGAAGGCGTAAAACACAAGAATGGATGAAGAAGATGGACATGAATGGGTAGAAAAGAGGCTCTGGGGAAATTTGTGATTTATGGGTTTTAAACAATGAAAAGATTTAGGGAAATTCTCTCATTTATCTTCATATCAAATACTACGAGTGCTTGTGGGACTTGTGTTGGCCAATCGTATATTACTGGTGCTTTATAAAGGAAGGAGGGAAGGATGGGAGGGAGGAAAGAAAAAAAAAATAGCCAAAGGGTACATTTATTAAAGATCATTTCAAAAAGATGTTGACTTAGAAATCTACAAAGATACATTTGTTTTTAAATGTAGAACATCTAGGGAAGAAATTTACCCCGAGTGAAAAAGATCGCAAAGGGCTGGCAATTTCTCTCCTACATTTCTTTGCAAAGGGGAAAACATCTCATGCCTGTGGCTATTAGAGTTTCCCCTCAGTCTTGGTTCTGTGCTAGGATTTATACTAGGTTTCAACTCAAAGGAACAGCAACCCTTACTTGAAGTTGCCAGTTTGCAGTATCCCCCTCTCCCTTACCTTACTTCTCAAATTTAAGTTTGCTCTCTCTCTCTTTTTTTCTTTTTAGTTTAAGAATTTTTTAAACTTATTTTTGAAATCGAGAGCACAGGGAGTTGGGGGTGGCGGGGAGCAGACTCCCCCCTGAGCAGGAAGCCCCCTGCAAACTCGGGCTGGATCCCAGGACCCTGAGATCATGACCTGAGCGGAAGACAGATGCTTAACTGACTGAGCCACCCTGGTGCCCTAGCTTTGCTCCCTTCTATTTTACACCAGGGGAGTTGGGAGAAACAGACATATAATAGCCCAGGAATTCAATACTTGGGAAGCAGACACTGAGGGGTGCACCGTTTTCAAATCTGAAGTCCCGAGGGGCCTGCTACCTCATCAGGACTGAAGTCGCCCACACTTCCAAGCTCCTGTAAAACAAGGTACACCAGCCCCCCAGAGGGGCCACTTGATGGAGAGGCTCTGAGACCAGGCAGCTCCCGATTGTACCCTACACTCGGGGCCACACACCAAGTTCAAGTTTTTCACGAGGTAGGCTGTGGCCCGGCGGCAAGCCATCCATGATTTCATCTCATCACAGCAAAGTGTCCCGATATGAGTCCACTAAAAAGGCCAATCCGTCGCCCGCACCTGCCGTGCGCTGAGCAGGACGGCAGGGAGACTGAAGGCCTCATCAGTGCCCGTACTTTGAGTTCTGCACAGCTTCTGTTCCCCTCCGGGCTGAATTCATGGCCTTTTTGTCACCTGCTTCCTTCATGCATAAAGTTATGTACCAGCGGCGTGATTCAGAAACTCAAGCCCTTGAATGCCCTACTAGTACCAGGACCCCGACCGCGGCCCCTTACCCGCCGAGGGGGGTATTATAACTTAACGCCTAGCCGACTGCAGGTCAGGCCCCTCACTGGGCAGCTGGCATACTTCATGCCTTCTTTCCCTCTTCTATTAAAAAGAAAGGTACGAAGTGTCAGATCCCAAGAGAAGCAATAAAAGCATATATAAGCAATATAAGATCCCAAGATAAGCCCATGCTCTTTTTTTTTTTTTTTTGAATGAAGGATTTTCCTCCTCCGTTTTTATGGGAATTGCACCGCTTGCCAAATATTAATCTATATCATAACATAAAGGGAATTATTGGCAGAATTTTCCCAGGATCTTTATGTTATCAGGAATGTGAAAAGGTTTACTACCAATAGGACATAAAACCTGAGCATCCTGAGACCTCTCAGTGGTGAGGAAAATAATACATGTCAAAGAGCAGAAGAAACACACCTTTCAGAAACTCCAGCTTCCCCTGCTTATGGAAGCAGCCCCCCCCCCGTCCCCCCAACCTCCTGAGGTTTGAAGGAATCCAAAGGGGGGAGGGTATCTCACAAGAAGGCCTAGTTGATCTTTTCTTGCGTTCAGATCCAGCCTGCTTGTGGACATCAGTTGCTGGGAAGTCCCCACAGAAGGTTCTTCCCATTGTCATACCTGGTAGTGCCCCCGGGGGTCTGCTCCAGGATTTTGTGCAGGAAGCTTCATCCGGGGCTCCCAGCAGTCTACCACCTAATTGCAAGGGCATACTGATTCCTGGTCCCTTCACTGAGCTGAAGGGGAGCAGGGACCCGAGTGGAATGGAGATAAGCTGCTTCTCCAGCAGCCCCCTGTTCTTCCTCCCTGGGCACCAACGTAGACGCAGGTAGATACAGTCACGCTTAACGGAGTCCCTTGTGAAAACAATTTCTTCACGTTCTGAATTTGCCCGTTGGTCTGAGGACTCACACCCAGTCCCTGGGAACGATCAGGAGACAGCTGTCTTGTACAGATGTGGGGCCATTTTGTGTCCTCCCAACCTACTCACCCTATCTTTTCCTCCAAACATGCTTTCAAAACTGTGCCTTAAATCTCTTTATTTGTGGAGAAAACCGCTAAATCCGATAAAGCCCATGTAAAGACAGAATTCCCAAGTTTTTACCTCAGACACATTTCATGTTCAGTTAAAGCTCCAGTTAAGACCACAAATGTACTTGCGTGCATTTACAAATGACACAAACTGCCAAGAACCATATTTGAAAAGGTGTGGCTCATTAAAAGAAATATCCTCTGCTCAAATAAAGCAGGGATTCTGGGTGCTGTCAGTCAACTATCAGAGGGTTGTAGTACCCAAAATCGTGCTCAGGGCACAGAGAACTCACACATAAAGAAATTCATGTGACTTTGCCTAAACCAGCTTTGCCAAAACACACTTGACAACAAAACACAACAACCCTCTCCTCCCTTTTAAAATCCTTTTCCTAATGTCTATTTCCTGAGGAACCCATTCAAATTGAGAAAAACGGAATTTGGCTGATGCTACCGTGAGAATATTCTAGACAAATTTTGTTAACAAATACTTCTGGTCAGTTACTTGCTAAATTAAGGTGAGAAGAGTGTTGTCATTCACTCTATTGCTTTCTAAATTCACGGTGGATGAGTTTTCCCGCTGAGAAACACAGTGAGGCAAGGGGCACACAAACTGGATGGGCAGTCCTGGACTGTCGCAACCTCCTACGAGGGTCCCGGACCCCGGCGCAGTGTGGGACAGTAGGGCCACGGTTGCGAGATCCTTCTACTGTCAAGGGAAACCGATAAACCAGTTTCTGGTGAAATCTCCTAGTTTTTAAGTGTTGGCAACTAAATTTATGTATTTTTTACAAAAAGAAAGGAAGACACTTCACAGGTGCTGTCCCCCCACCAACAAAATAAAACACTTTAGGTTGAATCCAACCCATGAGTTTATCTCCATGATTCTGAATCCAGAGGGTCAGAAGTAGAGGAAATTTCTATTGGGTTTTAATTCAGGCTGTGTTCTTAAATTCTGACTGCTTTTAACTGTTGTATATAGCCTGCTTATTGAAGTAAATAAGAGAGTCTTTGTTATTATTTTATTATCGGTATAGTTTGTCACTGATCTCCCATGATAGGGGGAGTTATGAAGTTGGTGTTCACAGGAACCTGACTCTCAAATGAAATTTCTTTATACATGAAAGTCAGTAATCAGTGCTTTAGGCCACACTCCCTCTGGGGATGTTAAAGATTAATTTAGTTGGAACAATACTTAAAAATATGATGTAACGATAAACTTTGCCATTACATTACCTTAAATGTCTGAACTCTAATACATTATCATCAAGGATGAAAGAATATTATTTTAGAGAAATCTACAATTAAGGGAAGTTTTAATATTTGTTTAGGTTGCTTGGGAGTTATTTAAAACCCTAGCAGAAAAATGTGTATCAAATGCAATTAGCCTTCAGTGGTCCATATGGGGCTTATCCTTGACAATATTTTCACTGTAGGCTGTCTCAACTGTGCCATCCAGCTCTGAAACCCAACCTTAATTAAAGGAGACCAGCTTTTGCACACATACAGACACATGTATGTATGCACATCATGTATATATTTCTATATTTCATAAAATAGTTTCATTTGACATTGATTAGATAATATGTCATACCCTGTGACTCTTGCTAATGTCAAAATGATTCTCTGGATTATTCCTCATTCTCTATTAGCATACGATTTGCAATAGATTCTGATACCTATGGAATGTGTTTATCTCTTAAATATTTTGCTTTCAGAGAAAGTCCATGCAAAATGACATCCTTTAGAAAAAAATAGCAACTTTTATTAATATGTAGCTTGTTTTATATTATAGGTAATTTTTCTGCATTTTCATTATCATCCCATTTTGTAAACTACGTATACCTGACAGGTCATAATTTTATTCTTTAGAAATCACATCAAATTTTTGAGAAGGGGATTAATCTTAAACAAATGCTTTCTTTTTACAAAGGATATGTCAGCCCTAAATATGTCTTTTTATGATTCAGGATTTTGGAGAATGAATTATTTGATGTGGGCCACAAATATATGAAATATACACTTGAACCGCCTTATTATTATTTTTGCCCTCGATTTAATGATTTTTCAGTTAATTCTCCATTTTCCCTACAGTTTAAGAAAAGTGATTTTTGAAAGAACAGAAATTATAAACTTGCCTTCTATTCTCTTCAGGGGAATAAAAAGATTTTTTTTTTTTTTTAATCTAGAAGAGATCAAAGAAACAGGCAAGAAGAAGAGAGTGGCTGGCAGATCTGAGGAAGGACGGGAGGAGGCAGATTTTTGGCAGAAATGAATGTGTTAATCTGCAGTGAAATTAGCGATTTAAAAAAGTATTTCTCAGCTGCACGTCTAAAAAAAATTTATGGGTCTAATTTTCCTTTGGAAATTTAAAATGTTACAAACTCATAAGATATAATTATCCAAGTTTTTCTACCCTACACTCACCATGCCCACAGAAAGGAGTGGGGATTATGTATGGATGCAAATGGGATGACTATTGCAAAGGATTTAGAAACATTTCAATAAACATACTTGCAAATATTTTCGGTATTTTAAAAAAGTAGGACACATATGTTAAATTCAAGTGAGGAGGGCCTAAAAGGGAATCTCCAAGTGCACAGTTTGCTTCTATATTTGTGTGAACCATTTGGTTAAGTATTTTACAAAATATCTACACTTTATTTTCCAGTCCTTATGGAATTTTCAAAATACTGTATATCCTACAATAGACTTTTCAACATATGTGTAAGCTGTAGTGTGAAAAAAATTGTGGAAATAATTCTAGATCTATATAATTCCACAACCTACTTGCCTTGGATTGGAGGAATATGTTTTCCATGTAAGTATGTATCGAAAATGTTTAAGTGTTTCACACAAAACTCCTCCTTGAGATCTAAAAGCATCTCTGCAATTAACGAGGCTTTGCCAACCTCAGGAAATTAGCAAAGATAACATTTAATAACACCAACCAAGAGAGCTCTTACTTTTGTCAGATTTCTTTGAAATGTTTAGAAGTTTGGGTGAAATATAGACATGTTTAGTTAACTCGCTCATTCTTTAGCTTACAAGGTATTTGCCCATAGGGACTGCTCTGGACGCGGGGGCTTTCCCGAAATTAATTATCTAATGACATTTTTAGAGAAGTCAAAAGATCACTAAGGAGGGCCTCTTTTCTATTCCATCCTCTGCTAGGAAAAATCTTTTCTCAGGTTGTGGGGTCCTCCTATTCCTCTGTTCTTGAAAGTTGCTGAGAGTCATTTTAAATAGCCAAGGCTTTTCTTGAACCTTCTCTCTCCTAAATTTCCTCCTCCTCCAGCCTTTCTTTACCCACTTAAGATGTTACGGAAATTATCAAAGAAAAAAAAACAGCACTCAGCAGAACTATACACCTGTGGATGCTAAATAAATACTTTTGATGATGATGAATGTTGGCAAGTCTCCATGGAAGAAAGACCTTACACAAAAGATGTTATAATTATTATGTTTAAATGATTATGCTATAATTATTATGTTAAAAATCTCCCATGCTCTCTGAGCTGCTTGGCAGTGGCAGGGCTGTGACATCCCCATTAAACCTCATCTATTGCGAAGGCACTTGCTACCTTCACAAGCCATGGGAAGACAGTGTCTTGGCCATGCCAGAGCAACCTGCCTCAGTCACGGGTGGAGGGATATCTGGGAGCGCTCTCTCTCTCCCTTTCTTGCTCTACAAAGTTCATCCACACTAGGGTTAAATGAGACTCAAAAATGTTACCTATCAATCCTGGGTTAAATTTTAGAGGAAAGATGATAAAAGCTAAATAAATGAATGTCTAATAAAGAAGTATTTCATTAGAGGGGAGGGTTTCCCCTGCAGAAAGTCTTTGCATTCAGGGTCAGTAGTCCACAGATTTCCAGCATCCAGAGATGGTAATCTCCATGCAAATATATTCTACAGCATCACAGAGGAGTGCCCTTGCTGGACGGGGAGTGCTGGGTCTTGTGTGGAGGGGTCAAATCGCTACACTGTGCACCTGAAACTAACATTACACTGCATGTTACTATTGGAATTTAAATACAACTATAAAAAACAAAAAACAAACAAAAAAGAACTATACGCTAGAGAAATATTATTATTATTATTATTATTATTATTATTATTATTTGCTTTTTTGGGTTCTTATACTCCCTAGATTGAAAACAACAGGCACACTGAATGAATCCTTGTTAACTCTTATCAGTACATTGATGATCTTTCACCAACCTCAGAGCCTTCTCTAGAATTCTGGCGAAGGCTGTGCTCAGCCAGGCTGTGCACAGCTCTGGCTGTGGCAGCAAATGTCTCAGAGTACATGGACCTCTCTTCGTCGACATCCAGTAGAATTGCCAAGTTGCCTGTGACTGAGGAGGTTTTGTGGCTGTCCTGATTGTCACAGTTGCATTTTATCCCTGGGAACCAAAAACCACTAATAGCCTGAATTTTTATCACTGTTGATAAGGTTTTGAAGATACACACAAGAGCAATGGTTTTGAATGGCAAGCCAGTACTGCCCGCATTTCGGAGCTCAACCAGGGTAAGGTGGTGGTGGGGGCAACACAGATTTAGAGACACGTGCAACTTGAGACCTTCCCTTGCCGAACGTGAAGAGCCCACCATAACTCCTGGCACATAGAAGGGTCAAGTTCATCATAATTACCAATTACCACCCTTCATTGTTACAGCCAAAGTCATGAACTTCTTCTCTTCTGATAGCAGAGAAGTGGGATCGAGGAAGAGATGAGTTGAAGGCAGCAGAACAAATCTGTTGAGGACTTTTCGAGAGTATATTCAAACAGGAAGGAATGGCACAGGAGCAAAAAGACAAGTTCACAAACCAAAGTTGGAGGATTTGGGATTAATTGAAATCCTCAAGTGGTGCATGGTAAGTGACTGCCTATTTAGAGCCAACAGATAGGTTTCCGTGAGGTTAAGGAAGCGAAAAATCCCATACGAAGCTACTGAGATGTTAAATTCTAATTAGAAGTGTTAATTAAAAAAAAAAATTCCAATTTCATCAGTGAGAGTGCTTTTGTTGTTCTGAGTCTCTTTGCTACAGTGAATCCTAAGTATTCTGACTCACTTTGTTCCAATATTATTTGCCACTTCTATTGGATAGAGAAAAGTTGACTATGACCATAGGAGCATGAAGCATTGGAGTGCCCTTTCCGGGGCTGCCATAATAAGAGACCTATGGGTATTTTCATGGAAAATTCCTGTTTTCATGTCTTTATGCTCCAGCGTAGGAATTCACTGTGGCTCAAAGTTTAGCAAATCAAATGCAGGGCTCTTAGGAAGGAAAAGTATCTATATACTTCTTAACAATATCCTTTGCCATTAATTTATGCTTCTTAAAAGCCTATAAAAGCAAATCAGTGAATTTCCCAAATTTAAATGAGGTTATTTTGTATTGTGTATTAAGTTAAATATAAAATAATAATATCATTTAATGTGACACTTTTGCAGACCATTAATCCATAATGAGAATTAAACTTTTTGAATAAGCATGGAAATATTAGCTACATTAACTTATTTAAAAATTAAACATTAAATTAAATTTAATATTTAACTGATTTCCAAAAATATGTAAGTGGACATTAATGTTTTTATTTCAGTAATCGTAATCAATGTTCCAAATTATTTCATATAAAACCAAAATGTTTTCGGTTATGCTTTTTATTTATGCTTGGTTACTTTCAATTTTATTGTAAATATTAGAGAAGAAATTGTTATATATAATATTTAAAAGGTGTTTCAAATACAATCTTGAGCATAGGACGACCTATTCAGTAAAACACACAGTATAATTTGTTTTTACATTGAATACTTATTTTTTAGCCAGAGCAGTCATTTTAATCCATTGTAGTTAATATAAGACATTTTTAGAAAACATACATATATTTCTATTTAAATACACAATTTTCCCCAAAGAGATGTGTCATCTCATACATACTTAGGGTGGTTCTTCCAATGCTAATTAAAAAAACTAAGAATGCAATTAAAGGAGTCAATGTATTAAATCCCCAAAACCCACCATTTCTAAGAGCAACTCTTTTTTTTTTTTTAAGATTTTATTCATTTATTTGACAGAGAGAAACATAGCTAGAGAGGGAATATAAGCAGGGGAGTGAGAGAGGGAGAAGCAGGCCTCCTCCTGAGCAGGGAGCCCGATGTGGGGCTTGATTCCCAGGTCTCCAGGATCATGACCTGAGCTGAAGGCAGTTGTTTAACCAACTGAGCCACCCAGGTGCCCCCCAAGTGCAACTCTTTTAAATCATCTTGCTATATTGGGATTCTGCAATAACTAGATGATGTTTCATTTGTACATTATTATAGAATACATGTAAACTAGCTTAAGGAAAAGTGGAAACTAGGTACTTTTGTTCAAGCTCTTCATTCTATCCTATGAATATCTTCCCATCATTTTTTGATGGGATAAAGATTCTTTTTTCAGTCATTCCTTATGGGATCTAAGATGTCTCATTTTTTTCATGCTGCTTCCTGTACACCCAGAGCCCCAGTTACAATGGCTTCCTCCACCCAGTAAGCCTCACCCCCAGACCGAGGACAAGGGGAGACATTCTCATTTCCATCTTTTACATCAAAATAAAACTGCCTTGGATCCCATTTTTCCAAGTCGCTTTTATCTGTAACAGATCTAAAAAAGTCCTAACTTAGGTTTTTAATATTGTAGAAGTAAAATTTTCAGGTCTCAGGAAGGATCAGTGAGTCCCTAGACATAAATAATTAGACCATTTCAACATGCATCACAGATGGTAGATTCCACATGACAGAAGATAAGACAAACACTTGAATCATTAATTTCTATTAATTTTTAATCATTAGTCATAATTTAAAAATATATCTTAGAAGTATTTCAGGACTCTAAAATTGTTACTACACCATTTTTTTCAGGATTAAAGCCATCATTATTTTAATAGCTGGAAGCAGAGTGCTTGTAGGGGGAGAGATGGAACTACTTGTCTCAATAAGAATGTGTGGATGCAGTAGGCTCCCCAACAACATGGACGCTGGCAGGAGCGGGTGAGTGGAGGCTGAGGGTTGAGCTGCATGATACAGAAATACAAATTTATTGGTTTTGCTTTCAAGAGAAAGAAAAGAGGAAAGAAAAATTAAGAAGAGGAAAGAGTGAGGGAAAAAAATAGTAAGAAACTGGTCTGGTGTAAGAACAGTGAAAGCTCCCTGAAGAGCTGTGACCAGAAAACATTGCAATCGTGCTGATTGTTTTGTTCAAAATTAGCTGCATCCCTAGAATGTCACTCTTTCCCAGCCAAGCCTCAAAAGAACCTGTTGGCTGGTAGAGTTCCATCCATCTGAGAAATTGGTGATAGTTAGAAGGGATGGGTTCTGTGTTTAAATGGATGTAGTACACAGTGGAAAATCAGGCACCAAGGGATAATAAGGAATCATGTACTAGGAAGTAAGTAAGTAATCTATGTGGATGTAAAAACCCCTTACACATTTACAGAAATCTAGAGGAGATGATGGGTAGAGACCATGGCACTCGCAAGGAGAGCTCAGCCAATGTTACTTTACTATTATAAAAGAAATAAATGATGCCAGATCATATTACTTACTGAACAAAACAATCATTACATGCAAAGTAATTCTGATGAAGACAACTTTACAATTATCACATATCTTGATTTCATCACAGTATCTGACCAAGTATTTTGTATATTAAGATATATATGCAAAATACTTAGGCCTGGCACACTTAGCTGAATTTTTAGTTGGTAGAATTACTGTAGTAAGCATTGGACTGATATCATCTTAGAAGGATTTCCTATCATATGTGTTGGCCAACTCATTGTAGACTAACACTTCAATTTAGAGAATGTTATCAAGTCAAGAAGATTCCGAGAGGAACAACAAACCAGTAACTCACTTTAATGTAACGTTTATTGAGACTTTTTAATTGCCACATATTGATTCTGGGCACCTAGGACTTGGAGTGATAATGCCCTTTGCTATGTTGGCCAATGTGATAGTGGCCTAATAGCCTCTAACCACACCCTAGCAAAGATACACAACTGTGTCTGAAACTACACATCAACCCACCCACAGCAAAACCACCAGGTAGGGAAAGCCCATCTATTGCTTCTAGCTTCCTTCCTGACTCCTATGCTCTCGGAAGGATGGATGACTCATTCTCTACTTTCGCTACTATATTTTTGGACCCTCTCTCCTTACTTCTTATGACAACATGTTCTTAGGAGAGAATCTGATGTCCAATACAGATATCTGCGACTTAGTGCGGTTGCAAGAAAAGTCACCGCCTTTCTCATTGCACGTTGAAAATTAACACCATTTGCCAGGAACCATAAGTGGCAGTGGGATACGTGACTCTGCTCTATTTGCAAAACTATCCAAAAGTAAGTAAATCAGTGGAAGAAATATTATAAGCAGGAATTTCTAAATCAAAATGAATATGTGTGTTTGTGAGGAAAGTCTGAGCTCGGGAACAAAAGACTGATACTTCAGTTTACCTCTGCAGTCATGCTTTTGAATATATGCGTAATTCCATTCTGTTATCATTTCAACACAAGGCTTAACCTCTAAAGCAGGCAGCTAAAAAATCTGCATAGATTGCAAAGACGTGTTTCTGCTGGTGTCACAACCAAGGATTCACATCCGAATAGACACTGCCATGGGAAGCATTAGGGACATGCTTTGACAACTCAAACGTGGGAGGAACCATAAGAAGTCATGTTGAACCACTATAAATTTTACCACCAGCAGCTAACCATAGTGGATTGAGCACATGCATTTATCAATGTCTCCCTTCCAAGCAATGTGATTACCTTAAAGGAAATAAAGATAAAGACATAAATGGGCAAGACCAAAGACAGATGCTTTGAACATATCAACAGTAGGAAAGCAAATGGAGAAGACAGAGAGTTGAAATGGGAATGCTTGCAGAGAATGTTACTGAGAAAAAGTCAGTTCATGTGCAGAAACCCAGAACTTGGGATATCAGGAATCTCAGAAGGCATTCTGAGAATTCGTTGAACCGTAATTATTAAGCAGTTAGACATCAGACCTTCTTCTTCATTCAGATTCATAAGCAACCACCTGGGAGAGAGGAGTTCATTCTCTGGAGAAATTCAGATGAGGAACCTCTGGACATGGGCCTCAACGCGAACAGGACAGCAGGGAAGTAGGGCATAGGACTGAAAAAAGAGAAAGTTAAAAGAGTCTCTATGTGATAAGTTGTTGGCTCACTGCTCTCTTCCAACTCAGCTCTGTAAACACTGGGTGCCAGTTACCGTCTCCACCAAGGAAGAGGTTGGAGGATGCCCCTCTGCATAGTTGGTAGGTCTCCCTGAGAAAGTCCCACAGATAACAATTGTTCTATGCTCTTCCTCACCATTCATCTGCTCCCTGTAGGTGAAACTCATCAATACACCAGTCCATCATGGAAAGAGTGTATCCAGTCATCATTTTTATGCCTCATTACTAAACCGAAATAACTAGTCCAGGATTATTGAGAAAACCTCCAAAGTGAAAGACCAAAAACAAGGTAGGAACATTTAGAATGAGGGAATAAATGTCTATTGGGTTAAAAAAATGTCCAGGCTATGAGAAAATACTTTAAATAACTACAGTGTTCTCAGAGTAACCCAATAAAGTATTATTCCACCAGTGAAATATGAACAGGAGCTGACAGACAGGGTTTGGAATAAGCGCATGGGAGGAAATATGAAGAATTGAAAAAAAATGACAGAATAGTTTGAAGAAGAAGTCAATGAAATATTCTGGAACATAGAATAGAAGTTAAGGTGAGGATGGAAAATAAAAGAAAAATGGAGATGGTTTTTCAGAGAGACCAGAGAATCATGAGGGAAAAGATTTGCAAGGAATGCAATCAGGGATACATGAGGGAAAAGATTTGCAAGGAATGAAATCAGGGATACTTTACAGTATATATGCTTCTGAATTGAAAGTGCCCACTAAGTAGCATCATGAAGAAGTGTGTTTTCACTAAGGCACACTCATATTAAAAGGTAAGAAACTGGGGCACCTGGGTGGCTCAGTTGGTTAAGCAACTGCCTTCAGCTCAGGTCATGATCCTGGAGACCCGGGATCGAGCCCCACATTGGGTTTTCTGCTCGGCAGGAGGCCTGCTTCTCCCTCTCTCAGTCCCTCTGCTTGTGTTCCCTCTCTGACTGTGTTTCTCTCTGTCAAATAAATAAATAAAATCTTTAAAAAAAAAGATAAGAAACTGTCAGATAAACTAAAGTTAAAGAAAAAATTTCAAAGGAAAGATGTCATATACAAAGACAAAGAATCTTAAGGGCACTGAGTTCCTCAAAAGCAATGCAAGAAGCCACAAAATGAACAAAGACATCTTCAAAATTCTTAGGGAAAATGAATTTTACCTTATAATTGTATAATCAGCTTAACCATTTTATCATTGTGAGGACAGGAAACTCTTGAGAATTCAAAAAAATGTAAAAAAAAAATCCACTGCAGACTATTTCTTAACAAACTGGAGAGTACTTCCTCCACCAGAATAAATCAAGAAATAGAAAAGGACTATGAGATTCTTTCATCCCTGGAGAGAGGAGAAGGATTTTCCAGAATATCAGCAAAGAGAAGTTCCAACAGCTGGCAGTAAGGAAGGAAAGTGACCAGGTACCTTGGAGCCGGAGGATGGAAGCTCTAGAGAAAGTTCTCATAAGAATAAGGAGATGAGGAGGATTACATAACGTGTTAAATACAAATAGGAAGAGTTACACAAAGTCCTAGAATTTGTGAAAATTCATGATAAGTGAAGTAAAAACATAAGCAAATGAAAAAAATCTAGGCTTTGTTATTTATAGGAAAAGCAAAAATTTGTAAAAAAAAAAAAAAGAGAGAGAGACATGTAATAAAGGTTTATTATTTGGTTTAGCAATGAAAATACATATCCATCGTAAAGCTAAATACCAATTTAAACAGAACTTTTATGCCAGCTATTTTAGGGGAGACAGAGGAGGTAGTGTTACATAGTCTTACAGTTACCTAGACTTACAAAGTCTTCCTTATCATTTTCCATTATTAAATGGTAAAAAATAAGTCAAAAATAGCAATATAAACATGCAAATAGGGTACACCTGGCTGGCTCAGCTGGTTAAGCAACTGCCTTCAGCTTACATCATGATCCCAGAGTCCAGGGATCGAGTCCCACATCGGGCTCCCAGCTCCATGGGGAGTCTGCTTCTCCCTCTGACCTGTCCCCCCCTCATGCTTTCTCTCACTCACTCACTCTCTCTCTCTCTCTCAAATTAATTAATAAAATCTTTTTTGTTAGAAGTAAATGCTATATAAATACCATAAGAAACAGCTAAAGGACTTGAAATAGATTACCCTGGAGAAGATATTATTGAGAGTAGGAGAGCAGAAAACGAATATTGTGTTTGCAGCTTTGTGGTACTTTTCTCCTTTTTAAACTACAGTCATATATTGTTTTTTCTGTTTGTTTGTCTTGTTTTATTTTTTAAAACAACCCAAAAGAGCTACTTACTCCTTCCATCGAAAGACAAGAATACCAGATCACACAGCCATGTTTCTACTACATTTATACAAACCCAGTATATATGAACATTCATTTTCAATGTTTCCTGGAGAAAGACTTTTTTTTTTAATCTACAGGTTATACTGAAAAAAATTATACTAATAAAAATAGTACAGGGGCGGGGCGCCTGGGTGGCTCAGTTGGTTAGGCGACTGCCTTCGGCTCAGGTCATGATCCCGGAGACCCGAGATCGAGTCCCACATCAGGCTCCCGGCTTGGCGGGAAGCCTGCTTCTCCCTCTCTCAGTCCCTCTGCTTGTGTTCCTTCTCTGGCTGTGTTTCTCTCTATCAAATAAATAAAATCTTAAAAAAAAAAAATAGTACAGGGGCACCTGGGTGGTTCAGCCAATTAAAAGTCTGACTCTTGGTTTCAGTTCAGGTTATGATCTCACGGTCCCTGAGATAAGAGTCCTGGGCTGGGAGGCTGCCTGAGGATTCTCTCCTTCTGCCTCTCCCCAGACTGGTGAGTTCCCTCTCTCTCCCTCTCTCAAATACACAAATCTTTTAGAACACATTGTATACAATGGGGAAATACGTTTTAAAA
>PITA01018036.1:0-11981 GCA_004023965.1 Spilogale gracilis
GAGGGGAAATCCCGGTCGGTGGCAGGCAGCCCGGCACAAACACACCCGCCCTCACATCCCGACAAAAGCAGATGCACTTTGACTTCTGACAGCTCTACCTCAAGCCCAAGAGAACTCCACGGCGCTTTCCCTGCAACCCGAGCTCGCCGCATCCTCCTCTTCCTTCTCCGACTCCGTTTTATGTATTTCTGTTCCCAGTCGCCGTTCTCGGTGACCTTCACTCCTCCGCGGGCTCTGGGCAGAAGAGTCGCTTTCTCGCCCGCCTGAGACTCTTCCTCGCCCCAAGAGCTGCAGCGGCGCTGCTGTTCCCCGGGGCCCTGGGACTCCCAGGCTACACACTCCACCGAGGTGCCCTCCGCTCCCCATCAGCCTCGTTTTCACCCCCTTTTGGTTTCCTGGTGCGGGTTTTAGCTTGCACCCCCAGTGTGTCTCCTCTTTTTGGAGGGGCTGGGGAGCTCTTGCCGAGGTCTTCGAGAGTCATCCCCTAGGCTCTACCTGCTCTTCTCTCTCCCGGCCTCACCCGACCAAACCAAAGACCATGGTGCACTGTGCCGGTTGCAAAAGGCCCATCCTGGACCGTTTCCTCTTGAACGTGCTGGACAGGGCCTGGCACGTCAAGTGCGTCCAGTGCTGTGAATGTAAATGTAACCTGACCGAGAAGTGCTTCTCCCGGGAAGGCAAGCTCTACTGCAAGAACGACTTTTTCCGGTGAGTACTTCCCTGGCGCGCCTCTGCCTCCCTCCCCGCGGGCCCTTCTCGGCCAGCTTTGGATCAGAGGTCAGCGTGGCCGAAGCAACCGCATTAGGAGCAGCCTTGCAGAGGGCAGCCAAGTCCCGCGGGCACCCGCCTCTTCACCAGCTGGCGCGCTAGGCTCAAGGGACTCGGCCCTGCTTGCGCCCAGGAAATTGTGGGTCCCGGCTTAGCTGCACGTGCCTGGGAAGAAAGGGTGTGATTCCGCTTGAGCCCAGAAAGCCCCTTAAAGCTTAGAAGGAGGCAGCACAGCCTCGGGGCGGTGACACCCCAGCTCCTGTCTTTACCTCCCCTCCACCTCCCTCACGGAGCTCTCCAGCAACTGCATTCTCCGAGCCTCCCAGGTTGCCCGCCCTCCAGGCTGAGCTTAGAAGCCCGGGCTAGATCCACGTCACTGCCTTTTCCTCTCCTAAAGGTCTTGGCGGAACCTCCAAGGCTTTTGCATTGGAGTGTTTGAGTCCCTTGCTTTGGCGGCGAAAGGGAAAAACTTCGCCCTAATGCCTATGGTGCACATTCCAGGGTGTTCTTGAAACCCCGACTGGCCTCTAAGGACTGGCCTGCAAACTGCACCACACTTGTGAAATGCCCCAAGGCTCCAGCCGTCGGAGAGACCTTTCCCCTCTGCTTCCCGGCTGCTGGGTTGGCGGGAGTATCTGCCTCTGCCCAGCTCGAACCTCGGCTTTGTGGCGCGGGTTGGGCTCGGAGCTCTCCCAGGCACTGCCCGCCATCCTCTTGCTCCACCTTTTTTTTTTTGCCGAAACCGGGAAAAACCCAGGCCCGGCTCGTTTGAGCCGGGAGACTTCTCCAGACGCCCTTCCTTCCTTTAGCATTTTAATTTATTCTCTTAAACACACTCTCTTGCCGCGAGATCCACACAAACACGAAAGTCAACCGAGAAGAACAGGAGCAAATGTGGATTTAATTCCTCTGTACTGGTTTGAAACCTCCCAGTTTACTCGGTTGACTTGGTCTCTGCTCTCCTCTGAGTTTTTGGTGACAGATCAAACTGGAAGCGGGGGTGGGGTTGCGAATCCATCCCGGTCGTTTTGTTCAGAGGCCCAGAACGCGCTGTTCCCAACGCTGCCCCCGGAAGCGTGTCTCTGATTGCAGGGAACCCTGGAGAAAAGCGCTGTGCAGACTGGTATCGCCGGGAGCAAGCGCAGGCTGAGCCTCTGAACCTCGGCCTGCCGCGCTGGGTGTCCCCAATACTGGCTGGAGCCGAACCGGAGAACAGCGAACGGTACCAGCTACCAGCGGGCCCCAGAGGCCTGACTCCCGCAAAGCGCAGCCCGGCACCTAGAGCTCCGCGGTGGCTCTAGCTTGCGCCAACCTGCGGGCTTTGCGCTTGAACGTGGCGGCGGCCCAGCTGCAGCAGTCTGCGCTCTCCCCGGCTGTTCCTTTACCCGCGGCGGGACTGGACTTTGCCGACCTTCAGCCTATGCGCGGGTCCTTTTGTGGTGAAAGGCGATGCAAGGAGAGAAAAGCACGCCTTGGACACATATACATGAAGCTGTAATTAAAAGTTTGGCTGTTCTCTGAATCTAACAGGAAAATGAGTGCCTCGCTCCCCTTTCCAATCGCTGCCTTGCCGCCTTCTTCCGCAGGCGTTCTTTTCCTCTGGGACAACACTGGGCATGAGGCTGGGGGTGGGGGGCAGTTCGGGCCCCTCGCTCTCTCATTCTAACCGTGTGTATTTCCGTGCCCTCTCCTGCATTCTTTTTTTTTTTTTTTAAAGATTTTATTTATTTGACAGAGAGAAAAACAGCCAGAGAGGGAACACAAGCAGGGGGAGTGAGAGAGGGAGAAACAGGCTTCCCACCAAGCAGGGAGCCCGATGTGGGACTTGATCCCAGGTCTCCGGGATCATGACCTGAGCCGAAGGCAATCGCTTAGCCAACTGAGCCACCCAGGCGCCCCCCTCTCCTGCATTCTTGAGTGTTCGATCAACATTCCGTCTCTTTTTAGCTGTATCTCTTTTCCCCATTTCCTCCTTTTCTTCCTCCACTTTCTATTTCTCTCTTTCTCTATGTCTTTTTTCCTGGTCTCTGTGGTCCCCTTGCCCCTCACCAACCGGTCCTCTCCCATCCCGCAGATGTTTCGGTACCAAATGCGCGGGCTGTGCACAGGGCATCTCCCCTAGTGACCTGGTGCGGAGAGCGCGGAGCAAAGTGTTTCACCTGAACTGCTTCACCTGCATGATGTGTAACAAGCAGCTCTCCACTGGTGAGGAGCTCTATATCATCGATGAGAACAAATTTGTCTGCAAAGAGGATTACCTAAGCAACAGCAGTGTCGCCAAAGAGAACAGCCTCCACTCCGGTGAGGCCCCAATTCCCAGCAGGCTAGGGGTGGGCGGGTCCTGGGGGAAGAAGGCCCACTGGAACCGCTGCTGCTCACCTGTCCTTTCCCTCTCCCCAGCCACCACGGGCAGTGACCCCAGTTTGTCTCCAGACTCCCAAGACCCATCACAGGATGATGCCAAGGACTCAGAAAGCGCCAACGTATCGGACAAGGAAGGGGGCAGCAATGAGAATGACGACCAGAACCTGGGTGCCAAGCGGCGGGGGCCGCGTACCACCATCAAGGCAAAGCAGCTGGAAACTCTGAAGGCAGCCTTCGCTGCTACGCCCAAGCCCACACGCCATATCCGTGAGCAGCTGGCTCAGGAGACTGGCCTCAACATGCGTGTCATCCAGGTCAGGGTCTGGGCATACCACTCAGTCCCCCGCCCCCCCATCCAGACTGACATGGCACCTCTAGGCAGGCACCCAGGCCAAGCTAGGGGAAACCCAACCTCAAGGAGGGGAGGGAGTCCTGGGAGGCTGGAGGGAAGAGGAATGGAGAGGCCCAGACTCATCCCTACTGTGGAGTCCTGTGCTGTGCTGCCCCATTGCATAGGGCATCTGGAAATCCCTAGGTTCCCACCATTTCCCAATTTTAAGCTGGTGGTGGCCATGGCAGAGGGGGAAGGATGGGAAGCTCAGCGTGAGGCTGGAGGAGGGGACATTGTTGGACACCACTAGGGCATTGGGGCCCTTTCTTCTGCACCACTCACCTTGTTTGGAAGGAGTCCAGAGGCCTCTGAGCAGGCCAGAATTAATCAGTTCCACCAACTTCACAACATAGATCTCCTTCTGTGTTTACCCCCTATTTTGTGGGTCTCTCACCTCAGTTAGACAAGCCCCAGAACAGAGACATTCTCTCCGGGGAGAGACAAGGGCATCCTAGTTTGAAGGGGAAAAGGTCCACGTTGGAGTCAGCTCAGGTTCTGGTGGTCTAGAGTGGGATGTGGAGGGGAGGTGGGCATCTGGACATCTGTGGCACTGTGTTGTGAGGAATTGGGGCTGCGTGGGGCCTGAGCCTCCCGCCCTAGATGAGGTTCACCTGCGGAGGCTCTGCCGGGATGTGCTGGATGTGTCTGGGAGGCTGAGTGTGCAGGGGCACACATCCACAGGCTGCCCTCCATGGGAGGCCTTATGGCCCCCGGAGGCTGTGGCGGCGTGTGCCGCATGTGCATAGTGAATGGAAGGTTGCATGTCTGTGTCCTTGTCAATGAGCGGCTGTGGACAACTATATTTGGCACTGGGAGATTTGTAAGGATGTGAAAAGCAGATTGTGGGTTTTGGTGTCACTGTCATTGGTAGACTGTCAACAGGAGACTGTTTAGTTCCCTGTAAGGATGGGGAGGGGGCTGCCAGGGACTAGGAACGGGAAGCTGCTGTGTCTGACACTATTGGGGGGGGGGGCTTTGAGGTCTGTGTGTGTAGAGCCCCTGAGAGCTGTAACTGTGACAGTGTGACTGTTGGAAACAACTCCAACTGCCCCACCTCCGGCAGGGAGGTTTGCCCTGGTCCCCAGTCGGGAATCCCATATATCATTGGCTCTGGGGCTGTCCTGCGCGGCCCACTCAGAGACATAACCCCACACACACACTCGGAGCCCTGAGTCGAGCTAGCGGTTGGAGGGGTTCAGGGCCCCAGAAGTTAGCGGAGGAGGGTCTCCGGGGCCTCACCATGCCCTGTGTGTATTTCAGGTCTGGTTCCAGAACAGACGTTCCAAGGAACGGAGAATGAAGCAGCTGAGTGCGCTGGGCGCCCGGCGCCACGCATTCTTTCGTAGTCCGCGCCGGATGCGGCCGCTTGTGGACCGCCTGGAGCCCGGGGAGCTCCTCCCCAATGGGCCCTTCTCCTTCTACGGAGGTGAGTGTGCTGCAGAGTGGCAGGGCGCGGCCAGCCCGGGGTAGGCTTCGTTGGAAGCGGGTGGCAGCGCGGGAGGTGCTCCTGGTTTTCTTTAGATAAGTGGCGAGTGGGGGAGAGATGGAGAAGGCTGGGGAGTAAATCAAGAGTCGGTAGTCGACACTGAGGGCCGAATACCTGACCGTGAATGAGGCGATAGGCTGGTAGGGAGCAGCTTCAGTGTTTGCGCCAGGCTTCTCCCCGCCGCCGCCAGCTCCGAAGGGGAGCCCCCAACCGAGAGTTCCCCAAGTTGCCTTTCTCATTCTTCCTCCTCCTCCCTGACATCGTCCTCCCCGCTGCTCCGCAGATTACCAGAGCGAATACTACGGGCCCGGGGGCAACTATGACTTCTTCCCGCAAGGCCCCCCGTCTTCGCAGGCTCAGACGCCAGTGGACCTACCCTTCGTGCCGTCCTCCGGACCTTCCGGGACGCCCCTGGGAGGCCTGGAGCACCCGCTGCCGGGACACCACCCGTCGAGCGAGGCGCAGCGGTTCACTGACATCCTGGCGCACCCCCCCGGGGACTCGCCCAGCCCCGAGCCCAGCTTGCCCGGGCCTCTACACTCAATGTCGGCTGAGGTCTTCGGGCCCAGCCCGCCCTTCTCATCGCTGTCGGTCAATGGCGGGGCGAGCTATGGGAATCACCTGTCTCATCCCCCCGAAATGAACGAGGCGGCAGTATGGTAGCGGGATCTCCCGCGGTCCGCGGAGTTCGTGGTTGTACAGAAATGAACCTTTATTTAAGAAAAATAGAAAGAAGAAGAAAAAAACATAAAAAGCAAGCCCCCACCCCCTTACACACTTCCTTCAGCCTCGGGGACCATTTTCCGTCTAGGGAGTCCGGATGGGAAAGAGGGACAAGAAACAGGATCCAAGTCCGCCTGGAGGTAGAACTGGGATCCGTGCGCTGCCTGGCGGGGTGCAGAATTGGGGCTCCCGAAGGGAATTGCAGACGTCTCCCCATCTTCCACCTGGACCCAGATGCGGGGACAGACGCCCCGAGCGTTCGCGCCGGGCGGGAGGGAGGCACAGGAACACCCACAGCGGCCGCGGGGACGCACAGCCAGTGGTGACGCCAGGAGCCGCGGGGAGGGAGGCTGAGAGGCACGGCCGGGAGAGGGAGGTGGAGCAGCCCGGGGCGCTCCCGGGCCTGCCAGGAGCGTTCCGGCTCTGGGAAATCTCTCACTAGTGTTGTCTCAGTGTTCAGGAACAGCGACAACAAACTCTTATAGCTTCAGAAACGCCGACCTGCTGTGCATCAGGTGGGACTATATATATATTTTTTGTCTATCTGGGTTTTTGGTTCTTGTTTTTGCCAAAATTGCAAAATTCTAAATGTAAAGAAAGCCCTCAGTATCAACTCTTCTACCTTCACAAAGCTCTATACACACACACACACACCACACACACACACACACACACACACACACACACACAGATATACAGACACCCTGGATAGGATGGTCTCCAGCAAGACCTCTCAGTAAAATGACTTGAACATCAACTGTACAAGAAAGTATTCTACCTTCACACATACAAAAAAAAAAAAAAGTTTAAAAAAGACTATTGAACTAAAAACAGTCAACTGTTTACGTATAATGTTAAATTCAGGAGTTCAGTGTTTTATTAATATATCCTGTTTTGAAACCTCTTGTTCAAAAACAAAATGTTTTGAGCAATCAACCAAAATTGTTCATTTTCTTTTCCTGTAGATGTTCTGACAGATTTGCAGGGCTCACAGCTCACTGTGCTAGTATGTAAAAAGGTGTTGTTTACACAAGGCAAAGAGAAAACACGATATTCAGACACTTGCCAAATAGAATAATTATAGCACAAATACTGTAAAGGTGCCTAGCACCACAACCTGAGAAAGTGTTAAAAAAAAAAGTGTTACAAGGTTTAAAAAAAAACATCTTTGCTAATTTTTAGTCCTGTTGAACATTCATGAATTGTTAATGACTTATATAGACCCACACAGGTTTTATTTTTGTGTCTTTAAAATAAAAGTCCAAAATATTTAAATTTTATGGTCAAATATGCAGTCAACAGCTGCTACTTTTTCCTTTATATATTAAATTTCTCATATGTCTTTTATTGTTCTGATAAACCTAAGCTTGTGTGACCTCCAGTGCATATTAGACCATTCACTGTATGAAAGAAAACATGTTGAATAAATTTGTGAGTTTTTAATAAAAATAGAAAATCTGATGTTTAGATAATCGGTGTGTTATTTGATGTTTTAACAAGTAGAGGGGAGCCTGATGGGGAGCTGGATGGCCCCTCAGAAGCCAGGAGGAAGAGAGGCAGGACTGGGATATGTTTTTACCTTTGCTGTGGCTGAATCCTCTTACTAATGCCAGCCCCGCTTTTCTCCGAGGCTTCCTGCTGTTATTAACTACGGATTTGCATTCTGTGGGTTTAACTGATATAGTTGAAGAGCTATTTGGTGATAAGGTAATATAGAAGTTGAAATAGAAATCAAATCCAGGGCTAAAAATGAGTGTTCCTAGTATGGTTGGGCATGAGATCCCGTGCACTCTCTCTATCCAACCCCCCCCACACACATGTGAAAGTGGGACTTGTGAAAGTCAGTTACCTGTAAATATATAGTTAGAGGTGGTCCTTTTCAGTTTCAATTCACTTCCCATGGATAATCCTGCTCTCTAATTTGGTGGTTTAAAAGATAATGTAAAATGAAAAAAAAAAAGATAATGTAAAACGAATGTACAGTGCAACTAGAAATTAAATACTTTAATCCCTCTCAGAGAACTGATGGTGACTTAGTTGTCTTACAGTGTTTGTTACATTCGAAGTTTCCTAGAGGGAGAACTCTTTTGCCTGGCACAAGATACATATTACGTTTCTCTGAAAGATGAGCAAAAAATAACCAATATAGAAATAAAATTTCACCTGGGAGCTATCAATAGGTTCCAAAAAGTACTTCAATTCTTTCCAAGCCTTCATTAAACATGGAAGGAATTTAAACATTTATCTACTATGGAATACGTGTATGTTTTTAATATTAGATGCTATCAGAGTTCAGAATTTCTTTTCTATATCACCTAGATTTCAGTCTGGATTAATTATTTTGTTTTAAAAATCAAAGATTCTACATTAAATGGTATGTAATTTCCATTGTCGCTTTCATATTTTGTTACGACACAACCAAGTGTATCTTTCCTGCAGGGAAGCCTTTGAAATAAGCAATATTTCACTGCATCTATATGACAGTTTGTCTAATGGGGAGGACTATCAGGGAGGAACCTGACAGTGTTCTTTCAGAAATCCAAATTTATGAAATACAGAGAAACTTTTGTACCTCCTAGCTTCTGCATGCAGCACAATTCTTGATCTGCTTTGTATGCAATCCCTAGATCGGCTGTTTTTGCCCTTTTAGCGTTTATATACATTAAATCACAGCCAACTTATTCATTATAGCCACCCCCTTTAAAGACATTCATTTAACTGAACATACGCTCATGGGAAGCTGCATTTTCCTATCAGGGCTGTTGAATTATTTAGCAGCTTTATTGTGGAATCATGGAATCGGGTACTTGTTAAGAAGCATTTTGAGTTGGGCGCTCAATATGGACTCTTTCCTCTCTCTGACTCCGTGGCAGCAGGGCAGTCTTTCGCTCTTGGCTCTGTATACTGAACCCTAAGAGATACCTGAACAGGTGGCAAAGTTTAGCAGTCAGATTGGGAGCCGCCTGAGAGGAGGGGGGTCTAGAAATATCAGGGACTATTCTCCTTCCCATCAGAACAGTGCTGCCCACCTCCAGCCCTAAGGTGCAGAGAAGTGGGGCACCAAGTGCTGTCGGCTGCTTGGGAACTCCCAGGAGAGGCTCAAAGGCGAAGGGGGAGCACCAAGGCGGTCCCCTCCCTCCTAGGAGGGCAATCTCCTCCTCTCCAGCTGGGCTTGGCAGTTAGCTTTCTCCCTGCGGCCATCTTAAAGCTGCCACCTCTGTGCCTCTAGCCATCTGCCCTCAGGGTTCCAGCATGCCCAAGCTCATCCACCCAACTTCCCCAGCCTGGAAGAGACTGGGGACTGCCTGCGGGGCTACACAAGGTCAGGGAGAACTAGGTGTGGAGAGCCAGGATATGCATCTGAGAAGAGAGGCAGGCAAGAACCTGGGTTCCCTAAACTCCTGAAACACCTGGTCATAGGAATAGTTGATTGGGACAATGGTGGGGGAGGGGAGAGGTAATCTAATGTCACCTCTGCCCATCTTCTGCTATTCCTACCTCTGTCTCTCACTTGCAGCCCATCTGCAGCAGGCAGGGAACTGTGAGCCAGGAGACCTTCTGACCTACTCTGGAAAGGATTCTTCTTTTTGGGGGAGTGCTCCCATTTATTCCCATCCCTCTTGTCATCAAATCTGCTTACGTTTCTTCTAGGAGGTATAGTCTTTGAAATATCCTCTCTTATGGTCCACCCTCCATCTCCAAACCCTTTCCCAACAGGAAACCCCTCCTCCCTTCTCAAAACACGAGAATGCAAGCAGGAAGGGCATCCTAGAGAGAGCATTTAGGAGAGTGCTCTCCTGTCCCTTGCCTCAACTTCTCTCAGCTGCATATTAAGTCTTAGAATTCTTTCCTTGCCTCCCTTCCCTCTCTAAGTATGGGGTAAGAAAGCAGGAGGAGCATTTTGGGGGCCCTGGGATGTGCGTGACTGGAATAGAGTAGCCTTGATTCCTTCCTCCAAAGGCTTCCCAAGTCAGTGGGGACCAGGACAGAGAAGGCAGAGTAGGTGAGCAGAACTCAAGCATTTTCTGTCCAGAACCATGAACCAGTATCCTGTTTCCTTGGGGTTAGAGGTGGTCTCTGAACCTATCTTGCTTCCCTTCCCCTTTTCTTCCTTTTCTTTACCCTGAAGGCAAGGATTCCAAGTACTTGTTCAAAATAGGAAGGTAAAAGGATTGGCGGAGGTAGTTTCCAAAGTGCTGAGAGAAACAATTTTGTCCTTTGAAGCCCAAGGGGATGGCTCCCTGTTGCAGCCTGAGGGGCATGCTTTGCTCTGGGGACCCCAGGCAGTAGATTGCAATAACAGGGGATGTTAACAAAAACAAAGCTCTTTTCTAGCCTGAATTGTCTTCTGCTGGTAAAAAAGCAGTTTTCTTTTGCCTTAGTACCCTGCCTAGGGTGCTCCCATCTTAGCCTGGCATTCTTTCCTTTTCATGTTTGGGGGGGACGTCTACCCTACAACAAGTTCTCCTTCCCCTCTGCAGCCAGCTAGGAAGGGGACATGAAACAGAACTCACTAAAGTGATGGCCTCTCATTGCTATTGACCCTGAGGGCATCTTAAGACTGTGAGTCAGGGACCCTCACTTCTCTTAAGTTCCACAGGAAACACTGGTGAGCTGAGGGTTCCTAGGCTGTTGAGCTGTGGGATCCAACTAGCTTGGAACCCTTAACACTCTTTTCTGGACTCTTTTTTTTTTTTTTTTTTAAGATTTTATTTATTTATTTGACAGAGAGAGAGATCACAAGCAGGCAGAGAGAGGCAGGCAGAGAGAACGGAGGAAACAGTCTCCCCGCTGAGCAGAGAGCCCGATGTGGGGCTCGATCCCAGGAGCCTGGGATCATGACCTGAGCAGAAGGCAGAGGTTTTAATCCATTGAGCCACCCAGGCACCCTCTTGTCTGGACTCTTGATGCAATTTCTGTTTACAGAGTTCTAGGTTACTACAGGTGACCTCAGATACTGGAAGGATAGACCACTTTGAACTCATCCTTATTATCCCTTATTGCTGTTTCTGTTTACAAGTTTGTCTCCCCCCCCCCCCCCCCCCGCCCCCCCAGGGCTGATCACTTTCAGGAGAGAATTTAACTTACTCATCTTTGTATCTCATCTAGCAGTGCCTGCCACACAGCGGGCAGTTAGGGAATGCTTCATGAAGGAAAGAGAATATAAAGGGATTGTATCTTTCCATGAGACTGGGTGTAATTAAATTGATCCTATTAAGTCTTTATATTCTGAGTCTACCTGTGCCTCTCTAACGGTAGACGTTGAGTTTTTCTGCATTTGTGCACCAGCTTCAAGTGTCTGAGTATGCCTTCACCTTTGAACAGGTATCAATAATGAGCGTAGGAAGTAATCGCCACCTCCCCCTTTTCCCTAAGACAAATACTTGGAGAAATCACAGAATCGATCCTTATTTATGAACAATCGGAGCGATTTCTAATTATTCCTATTAATGACGACGCCAACAGTCCGCCGCACACTTACACATGCACATCCCTGACGTAGGATTCTTAAATCTTGACGACCACGGGGTCACCGGAGTGTGTCCGGCTCCCAGACTCCTCCAACTCCTTAAATACCAAACTTGTTATGGTCCCAGTCTCTACGTGCCCAAAAGCACACCTGAGGCTGGAGATGCTTACCCTTCTCTCCCCTCTCTTTTTCAAATCAGCCACCATAGGCCATGGCTACACCACACTTTATTTCTAAGCGAATGTCGAACAAATCTTGAAGCATATTTTATGCTAGAGGACAAGGGCCGCGCACTCTGCAATCTCTGTTCAGCGCCTACCGCGGCCACGTGCCCTCGCGCGCTCCCGGACCTCTCCCCACACCCACTCCACGCACGCGCACGCGCGCCGGGACCACGACAGTCTCTACAGCCCTCCGCGCGCTTCCGCCCTCTTCCTAGCAACGCCCGTAGTGACACGCAGGCCCCGCCCCCTCCCGCGCGCCTCCCGGAAGTGGCCGGCGCCGAGCGAGAGCAGGGTGTTGCGCGGTCCCTGGCTGCTCTGGGCGGTAGTCTCCCGGCGACAGGGCCTCGCGGGGAGAGAGCGTCCAGGCGGAGGCCAGGGCCGGGGCTGCATACTGACGATCGCGGCGCGAAGCGAGACCTGGTGACGATGGCGGGGCCGCTGGCGCTGCAGCTGGAACAATTGTTGAACCCGCGCCCGCGCGAGGCGGATCCTGAGGCGGACCCAGAGGAGGGTGAGGCCTGATTGGGAAAAGGACACGTGCGGAACGATGGGTCC
>PITA01018036.1:12081-30025 GCA_004023965.1 Spilogale gracilis
GGGGGGGGGGGGGGGGGGGGGGGGGGGGGGGGCTGTTACAGGGTTTAGTGTCTGGTAATTGGCTGGAAGTTATCTTTCAGCAAGACCTTACTGGTACCGAGTTAGAAATGAAAAGGAAGTCTCAGAGGTTTTTTAGGTCGGTCTGCCCCTAAGAACTTACTTGGAGATTGAAGGAAGAAGTGGGAGTCCGTGGTCCTGTTTAAGCCTCCTTAGGCCTCAAGACACTTGCTCAGGGGCTGATGGATGAAACTGCTGCTCTGTAAGCTGGTGTTCAAGGTCTAGTTGGGAGTAATCCCACTTTAGATATAAATCAGAGAAGTGCGAGGAAGAATAAGGAAGGATAAGTGTGAGTGCTGCACCGTTTCTTAGGAATGTCAGTTGAAGGAGTTAGCACTGTTGAGCCAGGATAAGTAAACTTCCTTAGGGATGGGATAGAGTGAGGAGCGATGGCTTGACTTACAATATTTGGGGGACTGTCACAAATGGAAGAGGACTTAGGCTCGTTTTTATGATCCAAGGCGTAGAAATAATGTCTCACTAGTTGGTGCAGAGGTCAGCTTTCTGTTCAGGAACAGCAGTAAGGTAGTGGTCTATCTTGAGAGGTAAAGAGTTTCCTGTTCCTGGAAGTTGGTTGGGATTTTGTAGAGTTTGAGTTAAAAGAGTTGGATAGGGTTATCATTAAAGTTCCTTCTAACCTGGAGATTCTGATTACTCTCCCCCTCCCCTACAGCCACTGCTGCCAGAGTGATTGACAGATTTGATGAAGGGGAAGATGGGGAAGGTGATTTCCTGGCGGTGGGTAGCATTAGAAAATTGGCATCAGCCTCCCTCTTGGACACAGACAGAAGGTATTCTGGCAAGGCTACCTCTAGAAAAGCTTGGAAGAAGGACCATTGGGAGCAGACTCTGCCAGGTTCATCTGGTGAGTAGACGGTTGCATGGTATTTCCTCTTTCTTCCTTTTTTAAGGTTAAAGTTGTGTTTGTGGGGTTTTTTGTTTTGTTTTGTTTTTTGGATGATCTCTGCAAGACTGGTCTGTGTGGCCTCTTTTACTATTTTAGGAGAGACCATGATTTTCGCATTAGAAAGGACCTTAAGAGGTACTTAATTTTGGTTCATAAGCAATCTAAAGTTCAGAGCTATCCTTATATTTAGCCTAATGGTTCACCCTGAAATGGAGAGAAAAGGCAATGCATATTGGATACTGGAGAGGGTATGTGTTGAGAAAGAATTGCATCTGATGGACATGCTACTCATAGATTTTAACGTTTCCTTTGGTATTTTTAAGTCTTGCATTGGGTCACTGTATAATAATAATTTGTGAAGCTCATTTTTTGCCATCATAAAAATAGCATAATCCTTTTGTCTCCCCTGCAAGAGCCTTAGGAGGATGTGAGGACACTAGCTTATAGTTTTAAAACATTGTAAGTTTCTCAGTGGGAACAAGGGAGGGGCTGGATATGGTAATGACTGAGTGGGTGCCATCTTTTTTTTCCTTTAGAGAGGTGTCATGTTGAGAATCCACAGATAACTATAAAAGAAACTTTTATTCAGGTCATGATACCCCTGATTTGGCCCTTAATATAGTTCTGGGGGCTCCTGCTAAGCTGATTTCACATTCTTTGCCTAGAGAGTGATAAAGGGATCAATCGTGAGACAAATGTTATATTTATTGGGCTTTCACCATTTGTCAGGCATTGTGGTGACCTCTTTAAGTGCTAAGAGACTGGAGCACAGTAAGTCTTCCAAAGATGTTACGGTCATCATTACCTGTATCATTTCGTTTGATACTTCAATAGTTTATGAAGTTGGTATTATTTATCCCCATGTTACAGGTAAGGAAGTTGAGGGACAGATTGGTTATATAACTTGCTCAAGATCATATAGCTAGTAAGCAGAAGAGCCATAACTACTACTTTGTGAATATACCTTAATCTGAGAAATGGCACACATTTAAAAAAAATTAAATGATTAATTTCTGCTTACTGTTTTTGCACTTTGTTTTTATATATGTTGTATATTTTGACAGCTTTCTTCATGTCTTGAGTTTATATATAGTTCTGAAGACCTATCACATAAGCTGTTACTTACATTTATTTTTTATTTTTATTTATTTTTTTCTTTTTTTCTTAAAGATTTTATTTATTTATTTGACAGAGAGAGACCCAGAGAGAGAGGGAACACAAGCAGGGGGAGTGAGAGGGGGGAATCGGGCTTCCTGTGGAGCAGGAAGCCCGATGTGGGGCTTGATCTCAGTACCCTGGTATGATCTGAGCCGAAGGCAGACACTTCACGACTGAGCCACCCAGGCGCCCTGTTACTTATGTTTAATTAATAAAATTATAATGTGTCCTTCACATGATGCCAATTCCTCACCCTTTCAGGAGAGTTAGATGGATCCTTTTCCATATACCATGTACCAATGACACTGTAATAATAATAATATGAATGTTTTCGTGCATATCTACCACTCCCACCAAGCTATGAACCCTTCCCAACAGATACTACATTCTACTTGTCATTTCTTAGCTTTTTATCTATACCTGGCTCATAATAGGTGCTTAATAAGTATTACTAGGGACGCCTGGGTGGCTTAGTCGTTAAGCATCTGCCTTTGGCTCAGGTCATGATCCCAGAGTCCTGGGATCAAGCCCCACATCGGGCTCCTTGATAGACGGGAGGCCTGTTTCTCCCTCACTGTCTCTGCTTGTGTTCCCTCTCGTGCTGTGTCTCTCTCTGTCAAATAAATAAATAAAATCTTAAACAAGTATTTAATAAATAGGGTACACTAGTGTGATAGAGACTGTACATTTGGGATAGTTAATGATAAATTATATATATATACGTATATATATATATATATATATTTTAATTTTATTTATTTGACAGAAACACAGCCAGAGAGGGAACACAAGCAGGGGGAGTGAGAGAGGGAGAAGCAGGCTTCCAGCCGAGCAGGGAGCCCGATGTGGGACTCGATCCCGGGTCTCCGGGATCATGACCTGAGCCGAAGGCAGTTGCAGAACCAATTGAGCCACCCGGGCACCCCTATATATATAATATATATATATTTTTTAAAGATTTTATTTATTTATTTGACAGAAAGAGCGATCACAAGTAGGCAGAGAGGCAGGCAGAGAGAGCAGAGGAAACAGGCTCCCTGCTGAGCCGAGAGCTGGACATGGGCCTCGATCCCAGCACCCTGGGATCATGACCTGAGCTGAAGGCAGATGCTTTAACCTACTGAGCCACGTAGGTGCCCAGATAAATTATATTTTTTCAGATGTAGGTTTGGGCAAACTGTTAATTCCCTTATTTGAAATCTTACCATTTTTCAAGGTCCAGACCAAAGGCTACCTCTTTCTTAAAAGTCTCGTTTAAATTCCTTGCCCCACACTTAAAATTTCTTCCTTCTCTGGGTTATCAAAACTTTGTCAAGTCTTGTCTGTGTTACAGTTTCGAAGGGTCTGTTTTTCCCACTAGAACCTTTCATTAGGGTGAAACCCATGTTTTGTTCATCTTTGCTTCTCCCTTCAACATTTTAGAGATAGAAAATATATAATATTTGAATTGAGTACAATAATAAATTTCATTTTTTGATGGGTGCTGTAGTCCTTTATTTAAATGAAAGATATGGTCTAATATTTGTCTCAAAGTGACACCCATCTTTTTTCCTTCTTTCTTCTTTTGTTTAGACCAGGAGATAACTGATGAGGAAGAGTCTGGAGATGGAGACTCAGAGGGGCTGGGGCTGGAGGGATCCGATGAAGATGCCATGAGTGCTGCTGAGGAAGAGGAGTGTGATAATGACAGGGACAGTAGTCTGACCCGGAAGAAGAGCCGAAGCCGCCCTGGAAAAACCCTGGGCTTTAGTGTCCAGAGCATCAGTGACTTTGAAAAATTCACCGAGGGAATGGATGACCTTGGTAGCAGTGAGGAGGAGGAAGATGAAGAGGAGGAGAGTGGCATGGAAGAAGGGGATGGGGAGGAAGACTCTGCGGGTGAGAGTGAGGAAGACAGGGCTGAAGACAGGTATAGTGAAGATGACGGTGTCGTGATGACCTTCTCCGGTGTCAGAGTTTCTGAGGAAGTGGAAAAAGGAAGAGCTGTGAAGAACCAGATAGGTTTGTACATGGTTTTGCTGTTGGGTTATTTTTTAGAGTGTCTGCATTTGACCTCCTGTTTTTTTGTTTTGGCTGTTCCTCTCTCCTGTGTCCTTCCAGTTAATTTGTGATATGCCTCACCTACCTAGAGGCCTAAAGCCCCATTCTTCCATGCCTAGCCAGTTATTTCTGCACAGCGCTGCTTAACTGGTTCTGCCCTAGTACTTTGGCAGCTGTAGGATATTGAAGAGAGAACAGTTTTCTTTTCTCCTTGGACTTTAGCATTCACTCTTTCATATAGCAAATATTTGCTTCCAAGATAGTGAATTTATTTTTCATAATGGCGAGTATTTTCATAACAAGAAGCTGTGATAAAGCTGTGCCTCATAGAGACTGGTATGATTTCCTGTCCCTCCCCCCAACCCCCAACCCAGGAAGATTTGTAACTGAAGAATGAAATTCTTTTCTCTTTCTCAGCACTGTGGGACCAGCTCTTGGAAGGAAGGATCAAGCTACAAAAAGCTCTGCTGACCACCAATCAGCTTCCTCAACCAGATGTTTTCCCTGTTTTCAAGGACAAAGGTGGCCCAGAATTTGCCAGCGCCCTAAAAAACAGTAAGAATACTTATGCTACCTAGGGATGCTTAGAACCCCCGGGGTGCATTGATGTACACTGAGATTGTATAGCACCAGAGAGTTGAAGAAGATTTGATTCTAGTGATAATGTAGTACAGCATAGTTTTTACCTTTAAAAAAAAACAGCAGTATAATTCTTATCAGATGAGGACAACTTTGATTGAAATGGATTGGGTACTTGAGTCATGTCTATTCCACTTTTCTTTCTTTTCTTTTTTTTTTTTTTTAAAGATTTTATTCATGTATTTATTTGATAAGGGGGGAAGCAAAGGGAGAGGGACAAGCAGACTCCCTGTTGTGTGTGGAGTGCAATGTGGAACCTGATCCCAGGACCCCAAGATCATGACCTGACCTGAGTCAAGAGTCAGACGCTCAGCTGACTGAGCCACCATGGTGCCCCTGTTCCACTTTTTTCTTACGGCCTTCACTTCCCTCCTCCCCCTTCCTCTTGGCTTTCTGAGTTACTTCTTTAATGCTCCCAGAAAACCATTTGCAAATCCACTGGTATAGAACAAAAGAGAGAGAATGTATGGTTGATCCCTGTTCATTTTGGTAGTATCGTGCTTACAAGATGCTTTTCTTTGTTGGGATGTTTCTAGAAAACATGCTGAGACAGTCTTATTTATATCTCTCTTTGGGTGGCATAGAGTGAGGAAAGATGACTGCAGAGGGAGGAAAAGTTTTGGGAGAGAATTGCTGAGCTATAAAGCCCAAGAATTGTAGAAGAGGGATTTAGAAATTACTTTTGGTTTGCAGTCCCCTCATTTACAGATGAGAAAACCAGGGCCCAGAGAGAATGAGTTGTCCAAAGTTATAGAGCTTGCTCATGCATGGCAGACCAAACTCCAGCTTCCCTGCCTTACTGTTGAGAAGGCTTCCTTCAGTACCGCCTTGCCCCCTTTGGGCTGTGTGCTGTGTGCCCAAGGGCACCAAAGGATGGGGGCAGAGGGAGATTTAGGCCTAGTGCACTGTGCTTGCAATTGCTATTCCTTATTTGCATGTTGAGGCCTGTGTTTTCATTTGCTCTTTAAAAAAATTTTTTTCTCCCAAAGATTTTATTTGAGAGAGCGAGCGAGCTCTCAAATAAAGGGGTGGGGTGGGAGAGGGGTAGAGGTAGAGGGAGAAGCAAACTCCCCACTAAACAGAGAGCCTGATGCAGGACTCCATCTCAGAACTCCGAGATCATGACCTGAGCCAAAGGCAGACTCTTAACCGACTGAACCACCCAGGCTTCCCAGAACTTGTTTTTATAGTATTGTGGTGTTGGAATTGGAAGGGACCTGAGGAGGACATCTGCCTCCAGGTAGAATCACCTCAAACTTCAAAGTAAATATGTAGGATTTCTAGGGTAGGGGATTCTGCAACCCTTTCTTGGAGAAAAATACCTTTTTTTTTTTTTTTTTTTTTTTAAACATGAGCTCATGCCGCACGTGAGGCTCAGACTCACAGCCCAGAGAATAAGAGTTGCATGCTCTACCAACTTAGCCAGCCAGGTGCACTCAGAATACCTGATTTAATTAGGAATTGCTTCCTAGGTCTAGCCTGTAGATTTTATGTCCTGCTGTACTTGAAGTCAGGAACCCTGCAGATGTTGGTGAGAGGTTGTTTTTTTTTTTTTTTTTTTTTTTAATATCTTCTCCATTAGCTTTTCTCCCCTTCTTCCCTTAAATAAATGATGTTTGGCAGTTTTCAAAATTTTTGAGATTTTGGAGCACTTATCTGCTATTTTCTTTCTTTCTTTCTTTCCCTCCCTCTCTCTTTTTTTCTTTCTCTTTCTCTCCCTCTCTCCCACCCTCTTTCCTTTCCTTTCCTTTCCTTTCCTTTCCTTTCCTTTCCTTTCCTTTCCTTTCCTTTCCTTTCCTTTCCTCTTTCCCTCCCTCTCTCCCTTCCTTCTGTTTTCTTTCTTTTCCTTCCTTCCTTCCTTCCATCCGTCTTTCTATCTTTCTGTCTTTCTTTCCTTTCATAAATTCTTTGCCCAACATGGGCTCGAACTCAGGATGCCCAAGATCAGGAGTTGCATGCTCACTGACTGAGGGAGCCAGTCGCCTCATTTCTCTGCTATTTTTAATGCCCTGGTATCCTAATTCTTGGTATGCTTTGGACTGAGACCTAGACTGCTCTAGGTTAAATGTCTGGTGTTTCGTGAGGAGACCTTTCTTATCTTGTTATTTATTACTCTTCTTGCTTGATCCTTTCCTTTTTTTTTTTTTTTTTGACATATTAAAAGGCTGCTATTTTAAGGGTTAGTCCATGTCAGATTGACACATTCTTATTCTTGGGTACAAGTTTCTTTAGCTACTTTAATATTATTTACTTTTCTTTGCAACTGCTCTGATCTTCTTAATCTGTCTTTTTTTGGTACTTTACCAATTCCCTCTTTGTCTCATTGGTAAACTTCAGGTACTGTGACAGATGTCTGTTACCATCTGACAGGGTGGGTTGCAGTGGAGGAGGGAGAAGAAAGGCATGTTTGTTTAGTGTCACATATTCTAGATGGGAGAGTGGAGAGTATTCTAATAAGTAGCATTTCTGCACATCTGAAAGGTGGCTAATTTTTTTTTTTTTAAAGATTTATTTTTAAAGATTTATTTATTTGAGAGAGAAACCATGGGGTGGCAGAGGAAGAGGGAGAGAGGATTCCAAGCAGCCTGTGTGCTGAGCGCAGAGCTCAGTCTCAGGACCCTGAGATCATGACCTGAGTGTAAACCAAGAGTCAGAGACTCAACCGACTACGCCATCCAGGCACCCCTAAGGTTTTATAATTAAGTCACCTCTGCACCCAACCAGGGGCTCAGAACTCATAACCCCAAGATCAGGAGCTGCATGCTTTATCAACTGAACCAGCCAGGTACCCCAGGGTGGCTATTTGTTTGTTTTCAATCTTCTTATGACAGTATGACATAATATGTTGTATTCTTCCCTGTGTTGGTAAACAGTTTAAGAAAAACTGGGCTGCATTACTCGGGCTGCACCATTTATACTGTGCTTGCTATATGGCTGGCGTGGAACCTAGCCTGAATCTGTACTGACCCCAGAACAGGTCCTGGAACTTACTGTCTTTTTAAAATCTCTTGTCAGTTTGCTGGGTCTTGTTTTTGTTTTTGTTTTGGGGGTTTTTTTGAAGATTTTATTTATTTATTTGACAGAGTGAGAGGGAGAGCATAAGCGGAGGAGTGGCAGGCAAAGGGAAAGGGAGAAGCAGGCTCCTTGCCGGGTAGAGAGCCCAACGTGGCCCGATCTCAAGACCCTGGGATCATGACCTACCTGAGTGAAAGGAAGATGCCCAAACAACAGCCACCCAGGCTCGCCGCATCGCTGGGTCTTAAAGGAGTTAAAGTTAGGCCACCTGGGTTTAGATTCCATCTCAGTAGTGGATTTACCTGTGTGACTTTGGGCAGGTTACTTCACTTCACAGCAAGAGGGCAGTAGTATGGTTGTAAGGATTAAAGGACACGGTCCGTACAAAGCAATAGCACAGTGTGTGGCGCACAGTGCCCCGCAGATGTTAGGCTTGGGTGCCTTTCTGTGGAAAGATGCATTTGGTAATGATTAGCCACGTGAATGATGGCCATCAGTATAATGACCATCCCCGCTGTCTTCAGTGTTTTTTGACTTTTTAATAGTATTCAAATTTCCTAAATAATTTAAATTAAGCATTCATTCTAGAAAGTGTAGAGTTCCATTCTTCTTTAATGCTTTACAGTCAGTGTTTGTCTTGTAACTATGAAAAAATGATCAGATTATTTACTTGCCACCAATGCCAGCTGCTACCTCCTTCAAGCATTCAGTCTTTCCTTGAAATATTTGCCTTTAGCTTTGGTGACACTATGAATGCTGTTTGGGTTCTCCTGCCTTCATGTTTTCTTCTGGTTTTGGACTCCTTTTATTCTCTCAATGCCCGTTTCACTGTGTGTGGGATCCTGTTCTCAGGTTGTGTTTTCTTGATATATTCTCTCTTTGTCAGTGCTGTCTACTCATAGTCCTGAAATAACCTGTAAAGCAGCAGTTTAACCACGGTAAACTGATGAGCAGCAGGCCATTCTGACGTCAGCATCCTAAATGCTCTTTTTCAGAAACTACATAGACATCTCCTTCCTTCCCCAACGCACGTGCACTGGGTCCCCAATCACCCTGGTGTTATGCATTGGTAATTATAACTCTTGAAGTGTTAAGTAGTTTCAAAGACGTTTCTTGATATTTTAGTAGTTGCGGAAGTGGTAAATCATAAAGTAACCTTAACAAAATTAAGGGATTTTTCTGTGCCAAAAGCATTTCTCTAAAGAGGTTACTTTTTCCTCTCTGTTTTTCTTTTTAAAAAGTTCTGCAGGCTTAGTAGGCAGGTCTTTTATGTTGGTGGCAGCAGTGTATAAGGAAGAAGGCAAGTTACTTAAGGAAACCTGAGCATGAGTTTCTAAAAATTTTTCATTATGGAATGTATCAAACTTATATATAAAAGTATGGAGAGTTGTGCAGTGAACCCACATACCTTTACCAGCAAAGCCTTTCATCTGTTTTTATACTAGCTGTCCCTCTACTTCTGGATTAGTTTGAAGCAAATAGTAGACATGCTATCATTTTATCGGTAAATCAGCATGTATCTCTGAAAGGGTTTTTTTTTTTTTAAATCACAATATTGGGGTGCTCGGGTGGGTGGCTCATTCGGTAAAATATTTGACTTTTTTTTTTTTTTTTAAAGATTTTATTTATTTGACAGAGAGAAACACAGCCAGAGAGGGAACACAAGCAGGGGGAGCGAGAGAGGGAGAAGCAGGCTCCCCACCGAGCAGGGAGCCCGATGTGGGACTCAGTCCCAGGTCTCTGGGATCATGACCTGAGCTGAAGGCAGTTGCTTGACCAACTGAGCCACCCAGGCGCCCCAGTATTTGACTTTTTATTTATTTTTTAATTAAAGGTTTTATTTATTTATTTGACAGGAAGAGAGAGATCACAAGTAGGCAGAGAGGCAGGCAGAGAGAGAGAGGAAGCAGGCTCCCTGCTGAGCAGAGAGCCCGATGTGGGCCTCCATCCCAGGACCCTGAGATCATGATCTGAGCCGAAGGCAGAGGCTTTAACCCACTGAGCCACCCAGGTGCCCAGTATTTGACTCTAGATTTCACGTCAGGTGGTGATCTCAGGGTCTTGGGCTCCCTGCTCAGCTGGGAGTCTCCTTGGGATCCTCTCCTTTTCCCCCACTGCTCCCTCTGCTTGTGTACACACGTGCTCTCCTCCCTCTCAGAAAAATTAATCTTTAAAACAGAAAAAGAAAAAGAAAAAAATCACAATGCTGTTATTTCACATAAAAACATTAGTAGTGATTTCTTAATGAGCGTAACTGATTTTAATGGATGGGAGAATTGAGAGAGCATTTCTGTAACAGGCACTCTCTACTTTTTCAGAGTTTGCTCTACAGCTTTAAATGAAGTGATTAAAGGAAAGCCAAACTTCAGCCATAATAAGATGACCTTTTAGTGAAATGCATGTTATTAATGTATTTAATGAGATGCATTACAAACTGGAGTGAGCACCATGTTTCATTACAGGTCTAAAATGCAATATCATTAAAGACCTTTAATAGAAACAATGGTTGACATTTTGCTATTTCCCATAAGTAAAAGAACCCAGGAACACAGTATAACATAATATAAATATAGAGGAAGTGTTGAGATTCTTTCCTTGGCTACAAGTATAAAGACAAATTCCACTATTAATAAATTACATTGTATTTACTCTCCTCTGTCTTCCCACTTCTAGCTCATATTCACCCTTTCCTCACTCTGTGACCCTTTCCCCAGCTCTTCAAGAGTTCTGACTTGAATGGACTATACTTCTTTTTTTTTTTAAATATTTTATTTATTTGACAGAGAGAAACACAGCCAGAGAGGGAACACAAGCAGGGGAGAGATCATGACCTGAGCGGAAGGCAGAGGCTTTAACCCACGGAGCCACCCAGGCACCCCCTGGACTACACTTCTTAATGCTAATTGATCTTAGTACCAGTAGACACCTTAAGAATAACTTTTCTTTTCTTTTTTGAGTATTTATTTAGAGGGAGTGCGAGCAGGGGGAGAGGCAGAGGGAGAGAATCTCAAGCGGACTCCACACTGAGCGTGGAGCCCAACACAGGGTTCTATCTCATGACTCTGAGATCCATGACCTGAGCTGAAATCAAGAGTCAGACACTTAACTGAGTCACCCAGGTGCCCCTTAAGAATAACTTTATAAATTTTGAGTAAATTGTGGGCAGTCATGGGGTTTTTATAGATAATGTTTCTGTTTTGTTTTTAAATTTTTATTTATTTTTAAAGCAGGCAATAGTTTCACTGAGCTCAGAATGCAAAAGATACCAAACTTTTATATAGGGGAAATTTCGTTCCCTCCCCTTGTGCTTCTCAGGAATTGCCACCAGTTCCCTATCCCATAGACAACTAGTATTATCAGTGAAATTCTCTCCTTTTTAAATTACTTAGCTGCCTTAGGTGACAAATGGATGAACATCTATTTCTGTGTTCTCTCATTTAATACCTTATGGGTTCGTGGCAGAGTTTTCACAAATGATATGTAGAACCTGAAACACTCTTTTTTTATTTTTTAAAGATTTTATTTATTTATTTATTTATTTATTTATTTATTTATTTATTTTTATTTTTTCTAAAGATTTTATTTATTTGACAGAGAGAAACACAGCCAGAGGGGGAACACAAGCAGGGGGAGTGAGAGAGGGAGAAGCAGGCTTCCTGCTGAGCAGGGAGCTCGATGTGGGACTCGATCCCAGGTCTCCAGGATCATGACCTGAGCCGAAGGCAGTTGCTTAACCAACTGAGCCACCCAGGCGCCCCAGAGATTTTATTTATTTGACAGAGAGAAACACAGCTAGAGCGGGAACACAAGCAAGGGGAGTGAGAGAGGGAGAAGCAGGCTTCCTGCGGAGCAGGGAGCCTGATGAGGGGCTCCATCCCAGGACCCTGAGATTATGACCTGAGCTGAAGGCAGACGCTTACTGACTGAGCCACCTAGGCGCCCCAAACCCCGAAACATTCTTAATTACTTGTGGGTAAGTTTAAGTATAGCTTGGGACAGAGGTATTTGCAAGCTTCTAGTATAGCATTGTGTGGTTACTGTAGACTTCATCTAGCAAAAGTGATATAAGATTGATCTTTTTGTTTTAGCCAATGTCTCATTTTTAAAAATACCTTTACTATTTTAATTATAAAATTACGTCATGCTTGCTTCAGAAATTCAGAAAATACATAAAAGCATAAAGAAGAAAATAAGGATTACCTGCAATACTACTGCCCAGAGGTAACCACACTTGTCATTTTGATTGAATAACCTTTCAGACCTTTCTCTTTGCTTATACACACGTACACATGCTCCTTTTTGGAGAAAAAAAGAGGACTCTTATAAGTATGTACTATTTTTAAGCTATTTTTCCTACTTGATATGTCATTTCATGCCAGTTTATTTAGGTGTACATCAGCATTTTCAGTGGCTACAGAATATTCCATTTTACAGATTTACTGCAGTTTACTTAACCAATCTGTATTGATGGATGCTTAGGTTTATTCTGGCTTTTCACTATTATAAAGCATGCTTTGATAAACATCCTTGTTCATACATATTTGTGCAGTTTGTCTAAAAGTAGCCCTTCGATAGAAATATAATGTAAGCCACATATATAATTTAAAATTCTGTATTAACTACGTTAAGAAAAATTCTAAGAAAACACATAAAATATACTTGTAGTATATTTTATATTATGTTTCCAGCTCATCTCAGTTTGGACTAACCACATTTTAACTGCTCAGTAACCACATATGGCTAGGGGATGCTGTATTGGACAACACAGATCTGTATTTCCTGGAAATGCAGTTGCTGGGACAAAGGGATAGAGTGCCTTTTATTTATTTGTTTGTTTGTTTGTTTATTTATTTATTTTAAGACTTTTGGAATGTATTGCCAAATTGGTCCTTAGAAGAATTGTAGTATTGAAGTTCTCATCTGTGACTCTTGCTTTCCTACTCTTCTGCTACCTCAGAGCATTACTGATCTTTTATTTTTCCTAAACTGTATGTGGGAAACGAAGGCACTCATTTTATGATAATTTTCTGTTTAATATTTACATAATAACTATTGATTTAACATTGAAATATATGGTATGTTTTTGTCTATTTATTAGGGAATGAGTTTTGTGTGGGAAGACTTTTGGTCCTTGTTGAGCTACTTATTACTTAATTTGTCCAGCCTCTTTAATTAGGCATTTATATCTCTGGATCGCAGAGCAAGTGCTTTTTTCCAAAGTAACCGAGTGGTGGGACCACAAGGAGAGTGTCAGATTGTTAGACAGTGACTCCACCTGCCCCCCTTTTTTTTTTAAAGATTTTATTTATTTATTTGACAGGGAGAAAGAGATCACAGATAGGCAGAGAGGCAGGCAGAGAGAGAGGGAAGCAGGGTACCCACTGAGCAGAGAGCCCAAAGTGGGGCTCCATCCCAGGACCCTGAGATCATGACCTGAGCCGAAGGCAGAGGCTTAACCCTCTAAGCCACCCAGGTGCCCCGACTCCACCTGCCTTGAAGAGACGAGCCCTAGGTCACAGAGCTATGGAAGTAGGAAAAACAACTGCAACCGGTGTAGTCAGAAAATTTGTTTTATTGGTTTGGGTTCCTTAGGAATTAGGCTCGTCTTTGGCCACAGAAGCAAGAAGCAACGTTGACTTGGAGGAGCTGGTCGTAGCAGTGATTCCCTAATAGGATTACCCGACCTGCTGTATTCATGGGGAAGCTGTGTGCATCATTGCGTGTTGTAGCCTTGTTATGTGGACATTTAATTAAACCACTTTTAACTGTAGACAGACTGGATCTGATATTTAAACTTACAGCATGGTCCCTAAGTGCAGTCATTTGCAGCAGTGTTTGACGGTTAAACTAGCTGTGTGCAGTGGAGTTGGAGGGGACGAGCTGCCCGGCTCTAGCTCGGGGATGGGCAGTACAGTACTGAACTTAGAGGCAGGTTTTTTTTTTTTTGTTTTTTTTTTTTGTTTTTTTTTTTTAGAGATTTTATTTATTTGACAGGGAGAAACACAGCTAGAGAGGGAACACAAGCAAGGGGAGTGAGAAAGGGAGAAGCAGGCTTCCTGCCCAGCAGGGAGCCCGATGTGGGGCTCGATTCCGGGTCTCCGGGATCATGACCTGAGCTGAAGGCAGTCGCTTAACCAACCGAGCCACCCAGGCGCCCCTGAACTTAGAGGCAGTTTTAGGGATTTTCAAGTTTTGTCAGAACTTCATTTTTGCTTTATGCTCAAGCCTGAGAACCTAACCACCGCATAAGATACTACTCTCCTGTATTACTGTTATTCTTGACTTAAAACCTATGCTTAAATCCTTTGATTAGTATAGGAATATAATAAGTAGTACCAAGGCATTCAGCAGGACGGCAGTAGCCCTTTGCCTCACAGTTAGTCTCATTCTCTTTTACTTCTATAGTTGTTGGTAGTTTATTTATATCCGTTTCTGGATCCATTTATTCTCTGGTATGAAAGATGAGAATGCTACTGACGGGTCAAGTAAGCTGAAAACTGACCATTGATTTCATTAGCATCATAGTGGTCACCTGTGACCTTGGTGAGCAGTTTTGGTGGAGTGGGATACAGGCTTGACAGGAATGGGTTTGCATGAAGATGGGGAAAAGGGATTTGAGATAGTGAGTATAGACAGCTCTTTGTAGGGATGCGGCTTTAAAGGGAAGCAGAGAGATGTGGCATTAGATGGAGAAGAATGTGGAGTCAGAAGTTTTTTTATTATTTTGAGACACGGGAAATAAGCTGCGGGTTTGTATGTTGATAAGAATGATCATCTGCTCTAGTGATGTCCTTTTTTTTAATATTTTGTTTATTTGACACAGAAAAACAAAGAGGGAACACAAGCAGAGGAATGACAGAGGGAAAAGCAGGCTTCTTAATTTCTAGATTGCTAGTGACTTTCTCTCAGAATTCGAGAGTACTGCTCTGTTTTAGTTTGCTGTTGCTGATGCAACAAATCGCTGCAAGCTTGGTGGCTTCAGACAGCACATGATTATTTATTTATGCATTACTTTTAGTTCTGGAGTTGGTAAGTCCTAAGACCAGGGCATCAGCAGGGCTGTGCTCCTTTTGGAGGCTCCAGGGGAGCATGTTTCCTTGGCATTTCCAGCTTCTGTGAGCTGCCCACATTCCTTGATTCATGGCTCTGCTCCATCTTGAAAACCAGTGTCATCCCTCCAACTTCTCTCTTTCTGACTCTGACCCTACTGACCTTCTCTTTATAAGGACCTCATGGCTACATTGGGCCCACCCGGCTAATTGAGGATACTCATCTCATCCCAGACCCTTAACATACATCTGCAAAGCCCTTTTGCCGTGTCAGGTAACATATGCACAGGTTCTGGGGGTTAGGATGTGAATCTCTTGGGGGCTAGTCAGTCTACCACATGCTCTATTATTTTCTGTTATCTCAGTGTTTTTAGTGAGGAGGAGATTGCTGCTCTGAGTTTCATTCCTTTGTGGGTGCCTTATGTTGCTCTTTGGCAATGCCTGAAGAGATGTCTAGGCTCAGGTCCTTCTTCATTCGTTGTGCTGAGTACTTCTTGGACCCTGTTTGCCTTAAGACTGGTTCTTTCAGATTGGGGAAATCTCTTTTGATATATCTAGATATAGATATAGATTTTAGATTTTATTTATTTGACAGAGAGACACAGCAAGAGAGGGAACACAATCAGGGGAAGTGGGAGGGGAAGAAGCAGGCTTTCCATCGAGTACGGAGCCCGATGCGAGGCTTGATCCCAGACGCTTAACAACTGGGCCATCCAGGCGCCCCTCTTCTGTTATTTGTTCGATAATTTCCTTCCCTCTATTTACTCAGCTAAACCTGGGTTTGTGTTCTGTCTCATATGTTTCTTCTCTAACATCCATCTTTTTGTGATTTTACATGTCTTTCTGATTTCCAGTTTTTTTTGTTTTTGTTTTTTTGTTTTTGGTAACCATTTTATTTGTAAGAGACCTTTTGTTTTCTGAATGTTCCTTTTCTGTATAATTAATATACTTAAGTATATTATAATTTTTGGTTTTGCTTCATATTTACTCTAGTTCCTAATGTTGTTCTATCTCTACCAGCTTTTCTGTTTACCTTGGGATTTTTACTCTTTTAATTTTTTTTAATACTTTATATATTTTATTCTATTCTTATTTTTTTAAGTAATTTCTGCACCCAACATGAGACTCAAACTCATGACCCTGAGATCAAGAGTCACCAGCTCTACCAACTGAACTGGAACCTTTCTTCTTTTAAATTTTTACCCAAGTTTTATATGTATGTAATTTAAAGAGTCAGATAATTTTATAAAGCATTGTAGGAAAACCAATATCTGTTACCTGTATACCACCACTTTCTTGACAGAACCTGCTGTTCCAAAGCAACAATTTTATGTATATATTTAAGATTTATTTTTTGGAGAGAGGGAAATCACGAATGAGTGTGCAGAGGGGAGAGGACAGTGGGAAGGGAGAGGGAGTCTCAAGCAGGCTCTGCACTGGGTGTGGAGGCTGACCTGGGACTCGATCTCAGGACCCTGCGACCATGACCTAAGCTGAAACCATGAATCGGATGTTCAACCAACTGTGTCATCCAGGTCCCCCTAAGGCAGCAATTATATTTTTATTTATTTTGTTGTATTTTTTTGGAATCCTTGGATTCCTGTCCATACCGCTAATGAACGAGTTTTGTTTCTACTTGATTTTTCAGTTTTACACATTATCTGTTGGTGCTTCATTATGAAAATGAGGATTTAGCTCTTGTTCCTCCTGTGCTCATACACAGTTTCTATTCCTTGATGGTTGTATATTGTAATTTGGTTAGATCAGTAGTCAGTATTTACATTATTATGTCTGTGTAAACACATTCACAGCTGAGCTATGTAGTATATATACTATGATTATTTGTCCTTTCCCACACATCATTTTGTTTTCTAGAGTTAATAATTGTTACATTTCTGTTTGTATTGTTTTCTATGCAGTTATTTAAGCCCAAACTTTTCTCTGGTTGTCTGAATCTCTCCTCAAGATACTCCGTTGCCTCCGATATTCTGCCAGTTTATTTTCCTGAATAAGTCTGTTCCAGAGCTTTTTGACCTGCTCTGATCTGTACTCTTCACCTTCTCTGGTGGCCGGCTGTGATGCTGGCATCTCCCTTCATCATCCTGGGGATTACCTTAGCCTCTCATCCTACTCCAGGATCTTTCCTAACTTACTTCCTTATTTTGTTGATGTATATCCTTTTGTAGTTTGCTGAGAAATGGTGCAGGAGATGTAAACTGTTTAGACCTTGGTTATCTGGAAATGTTTTTTTTCTGTCATTACCATTGATTGTATAGAATTCTGTATAATAGAAAATTGTGTATAGAATTCTATAAAATATTCCTTTGCCTTCCACCCTCCAAAGTTGCTCTTTTTTTTTTTTTTAAGTTTTTATTTATTCACTTGACAGAGAGAGAACAAGCAGAGGGAGAGGGAGAAGCAGGCTCCCCACTGAGCAGGGAGCCCAACATGGGGCTTAATCCCAGGACCCCGGGATCATGACCCAAGCCGAAGGCAGACACCCAGCCAAATGAGCCACCCAGGCACCCCCAGAGTTGCTCTTGATAAATCAGAAGCAAGTTTGAGTCCCGATCTTACTGTTTTTTCCTCCCCTTTTGGAAGCTGAGGACTTCTCTTTGTCTGCAGAATTCTGAAATTGCGTGATGCTGCCCCTTGATGTAGATTTGTTTTAGCCACTGTGTAGAGTACTCACAAGACCTCTACTTGGACACCCTGGAAATTTCCTTGAAATTCTTTTGTTCATGATTTTCTCTCTTCTGTTTTTTCTTTCTTTTTTTAGAAGACCTATCATTTGATGTTAATCTGTCCCTCTGATTCCTTTCTTTTTTCCTCTTCAGTTTTCCATTCTCTCTTTCTTTCATGAGCCTACTTTTTTTTAAAAAATTTTATTTTTAAGTAATCTCTATACGCAACTTGGGGCTCGAGTCGCACATTACACTGACCGAGCCAGCCAGCTGCCCCTGGTTCTACTTTCTAAGACATTTCCTCAGCTTTATTTTCAAACCCTTCCATCCAGCATTTTTATTTCTTCTTTCATTTCAATGTTATTTCTCTGAGGATATACATAATATGTATTTTC
>PITA01018036.1:30125-41806 GCA_004023965.1 Spilogale gracilis
TTTTTTTTTTTAAAGATTTTATTTATTTGACAGCGAGAAACACAGCGAGAGAGGGAACACAAGCAAGGGGAGTGAGAGAGGGAGAAGCAGGCTTCCCGCCGAGCAGGGAGCCCGATGTGGGACTCGATCCCGGGTCTCCAGGATCATGACCTGAGCCGAAGGCAGTCGCTTAACCAACTGAGCCACCCAGGCGTCCCAATATGTATTTTCTTAAGTGTTTTTCCTATATAGTTTGTTCCCTCTATGCTTTTTAAAAATTTTACGTATTCCTTTTTTTTTTTTTAAAGATTTTATTTGAGAGAGAGAGAGAGAGAGAGAGAGAGAGAGAACATGAGCAGGGGAAGGACAGAGGGAGAAGCAGACTCCATGCTGAGCAGGAAGCCAGCCGTGGGGCTGGATCCCAGGACCCTGGAATCATGATCTGAGCTGAAGGCAGACGCTTAACCAACTGAGCCTCCCAGGTGTACCATTCCTTCTGTTTTTTTTTGCTCTTGTTTGAACCCCTGTATAACATGAAAGATGTTTTTCTTAGATGTTTGGCAATCATTTTCTCTCTGTTGATATTTAAGAGTAGGGTACTGGGATGCGTAGTTGGCTAATCAGAAGAGCATAAAACTCTTAATGTCAGGGTCATAAGTTTGAGTCCTGCATTGGGTTTAGAGATTACTTAAATAAATAAAACTTAAAAAAATAGGGTATTAAAAAGTTGATTAGAAGTTTTGTATGTTTAGATAGGGCTCTTATGTTTTTTGTTGGGAAGTGTTCTGTGTAGGCCATATTTCGGGAATCCCAGTGTCAATATCTTTGGATCTTTGCTCTTTATGGGATCGTAGTTGCTGAGGAATGCCAGTATTCTAGCAGGTGGGCAGGCTGGGGATCTGAGCGTTCAATCTCTGAACTTCAGCTTATTTCCTCTTTTTTAATATTATGACCTTTGCCCTCCACTTTCTGGTGTCCTCCTGTCTAGAGATGCTATGTGTAACTCTCTTCAGAGGATAAAGCTCGCAGCTTCTGCCTGTGGGATCTGGTAGATTGATTCCTTTAGCCCTGTCTTGCTCTCCTCTTCTAGAGGTGCCCAGCACTGCCAGTTCCTGAATCTCCTGGGGTTTTGTTCATGGACTGTGGGGGACTGCTTTTAATTCTTTTTTACTGCTAACACCAGAGTCAACCTCCTCAGGTTTGTTATGTCAGTTATTAATTTGTCTGCTTTTTAAAACCTGGTTTGTTGAGGTATAATTAACATACAGTAAACTATATATGGTTTCCATCTCGCTGCTCCCCTTAAAAGCCACATCCCTAGAAAGAGTTGTCTGTATTCATTATCTCAGATCCCTTTTTCCTGTTTTCTCATGAACCCATTCCAGTCAACCTAAACTGCTCGTCAGGGTCATAGATGACTCCCGTGTTGCTAAATGAAATAATTCTTAATCCTCAGCTTACTTAATGTGTCAGCATTTGTACAGCTTGACGTGTATGCACCTGTGAAACCATCATCACAATGAAGACAATGAACTTACTCCTCAATCCCAGAAGTTTCTTCAGCTTCTTTATAATCTTTCCTTCCTCCCTCTCCCTGTCCCTAAGCAAACATTTATATGTTTTCAGTCACCATAGACTAGTTTGTGTTTTCTAGAATTTTATATAAATGGAATCCTACAGTTTGTGCCCTTTTTTTTTTTTACCTTTCACTCAGTGTAATTATTTTGTCATCCGTGTTTTTGCACATGTCAATAGTTCATTGCCTATTACTGCTGAGTGATATTTCATTAGATGGATATACACCATTTGTTTTAGTTCCAGTTATCGGCTGTCACAAATAAAGTTGTCAGGAACATTTGTGTGCATTTTTTTTTTTAAAGATTTTATTTATTTATTCAACAGAGAGAGAGTTCACAAGTAGGCAGAGAGGCAGGCAGAGAGAGAGGAGGAAGCAGGTTCCCTGCTAAGCAGAGAGCTCTATATGGGCCTCGATCCCAGGACCCTGAGATGATCTGAGCTGAAGGCAGAGGCTTTAACCCACTGAGCCACCCAGGCACTCTGTGTGCATGTTTTTATATTTATATGCACGTACTTTCATTTCTCCTAAGAGTAGAATGGCTGAGTCACGTCAGTGTGTGTTTAACTTTTTTTTTTTTAATTCTTTCTGTGTTTTAAGGAATCTCTGCACTCAGTGTGGGGCTCAAACTCAAAATCTTGAGATCAGGAATTGCATGCTGTACTGACTGAGCCAACCAGACACCCCAGTATATGTTTAACTTTTAAAGAAACTACTAAGCTGTTTTCCAAAGTGGCTGTACCATTTTACAATCCACCCAGCAGTGTGTAAGAGTTCCAGTTGCTCCACCTTCTCATAAACACTTGGTGTGGTTAGTCTTTCTAATTTTAGGGATTCTTTTTTTTGTTTTTAAAGATTTTATTTATTTATTTGACACACAGAGAGAGATCACAAGTAGGCAGAGAGGCAGGCAGAGAGAGAGGAGGAAGCAGGCTCCCTGCTGAGCAGAGAGCCGGGTGGGGTGTGGGTCTTGATCCCAGCACCCTGAGATCAGGACCCTGAGCTGAAGGCAGAGGCTTTAACCCACTGAGCCACCCAGGCGCCCTTTTTTTTTTTTTTAAGATTTATTAGAGAGAGAGAGAGTGAGTGTGTGTGAGAGAATACAGGCAAGGGGAGGGACAGTGGGAGGGAGAGGAAGAGAGAGATTCTTAGGCATACTCAGCCCTGAGCATGGAGCCGGACTCAGGCCTCTATCCCATGACCCCAGGACCATGACCTGAGCCGAAACCAAGAGTCAAGACACTCAACCAGCCAAGCCACCCAGACACCCCTAGACACTAATAACTATGTGGTTTGTTGACTTTTGTGCTGAAGAAACTGAGTTGCTATCGTCTGTCTCATACTTTGTCCTTTCTTTGTGGGTTTATTCCTTTAAAAGTTACTTTAATCACTGGAATAGAATAGAGTCAGAAATAGGTTGACACAAATATGGACAATTGACTTTTTATAAAGGTGCAGAGTCAGTTCAATGGATGAAGGATAGTCTTTGCAACAAATGGTGTGTTACAACAATAGCATGTTTATTTGCAAAAGAATGAACGCCAACCTGTCGCTCACTCGTTATACAAAAAACGCAAAATGGATCAGAGACTTAAAAGTGAAGCAGAGCTATAAGGTGTTTTCAAGAAAATGTGGGAGAAAAAGCTTCACGACCTTGTGTTAGAGAGAGTTTTTACGTATGATATCAAAAACATAATCCATAAAAGAACAAATTGAGGGTTGGGCTAACTCAGAATTAAAATCTTTTGTTCTGCGAAAGATGTGTTCACGGAATGAATAGACGGGTTATAGAGCTAGAGAAAATATTTGCAAATCAGACACATCTGACAACAGACTTATGTCCAGAATATATGAAGAACTCTCAAAACTGAGCAAAAAAAGGGGGGCAAACGATTTGAACAGGAACTTACCCAAGGAAGGTATATACTAGCAAAGAAGTACATGAAAAGATGTTTAATGTAATCATTAGTGTTGAGGGAAATGCAGATTAAAACCACAATGAAATACCCCATCATACCTGTTAGAATGACTAAAAACAAACCAAGTGACAACACCAGGTGACACCTAAGATGCAGGGCAATCAGACTTGCAGACGTTACTGGTGGGAATGCAAAGGAGTACCGCCACTTCGGATGAGAGTTGAGTAGTTTTTTATTGAGTTCAATGTATATTTGCCAGATATCCAACAGAACAACTTAGATGTTTACCATAGAGAGATGAAAGTGTATCTGTACACGGAGACTTGTACATGCATTTAGAGCAGCTTTATTCACAGTCGTCAAAAAATGGAAACAGCCTAAATGTCCTTCAGTAGGCACGTAAACAAATTGTGGTACCTTATTCAGCAGTAAAAAGGAACAGACTTTAAGACTGCAAAAAGGGGGATGCCTGGGTGGCTCAGTAGACTGCCTTCCGCTCAGGTCGTGATCCCCGGAGTTCCGGGATCGAGCCCCGCATTGGACTTCCTGCTCTGCGAGAAACCTGCTTCTTCCTCTCTCACTCCCCCTGCTTGTGTTCCCTCTCTTGCTGTGTTTCTCTCTGTCAGATAAATAAATAAAATCTTTAAAAAAATAAAAATAAAAATGCAAAAAGGTGGATGAATCTCAAAGGTCTTATGCTAAGTGAAAGATGCCTGTCTCAAAAGATCATATATTTCACAGTTCCATTTATGTTGCCATTCTGGAAAAGGGGAAGCAACAGGATGGAGAACACATCAGGGGCTGGCCGAGATTAGGGGTGGACGAGAGGTTTGACTGCAGAGGGGCAGCCCTGCTCTCTTTGTTCTTGGGAGTCTCTATTTTCCTCTTCAGTAGCCTCATTTCCTTGGAGTGTTTCCCACCTGTTTTTCCACAGTGATTCACCACTGAACCCTACAGCTTGGCTTGATTGTGGACATTTTGCTTAGATTTAGGGGATGGGGGGAGTGGATAGTTGTGTGCTTATTCCCAGATAAGTTTGGGAATATTTCTTACTGTAATGGATACATGATACAGTACTTGTAGGGATGAAGGAATAGGCTACATCAACCTGTAGTGTCATTTTTTTGCTTGAAAGATATATCTTTGGTACTAAACCTTACCCACAAGAGAATAATAGATTGCACAGAGCTTCTAGATTTTGATGTGGGTTAGAACTGAAAAATGAGATGTCTTTAAACTCTTTTTCCTTCTCTCTTTGATAAGTGATATAATGTGGTTTGGACACTCAGAGATTCCTGAGATTCCAGGTTCTGGTTGATGATTTACTGCAAAATTGCTTATAAATTGAAGTAGAAAATGTTTTGCAGACCTGGCAGCTTTCTGGCTTCACACCCATTTGTCACCCAGCATTTCCCTTTGTGTATAGAACAAGAATTAATTAGGCTGCACTGCAGGAAAAGTTTATGGCTATAATTTATATAGGATGAATTTCTTTTTAAAGAGACAGCATTGTTTTCTTATACCTATATACATATAAGTACGTACATATATTAAGTGCTTTTTTCTCCTTAAGCAGTGTCTGTGAGCTTCCGGAGTAAGCCTTCATTTTTCTGCTTAATGCAAGACATTGGTGGACGAGATGCTTTCATAGTGATTGCTTTCTGATCACACTGTTGGTTTTCTGTGTCTTGTTTTTAAATTCATTGTGTGCTAGTGAGCGGCACTCAGTTGTATGTAGGTTTGCATTTTAGACGTTGGTCAGACTTGTCTGGTTTCCAGAGCTTTGTATTCTTTTGGTCTCTTCGAAGACTTAGGATTCTGCCTTTTTTTTTTTTTTTTAGGGTCTGGCTCATTCAATTAATGTTTTCATAATCAATGCAAGTCAGAACTTGCAATTTGTTCCTGATTTGCACATTAAAGAGCTCCATTAATTAAGGATCCTGGTGTTTGGCATGTTCCCGCAGGATCCGTGCATTATTTACACGGTGAAAGTGCAAGATGCACGCTTCGCAGTTGTAGTGGCAATTGCAGTTAATCCTGCTTTTTTCTCTTTCTTTCTTCTTTTTTTCTTATTTGCTTGTGAATAACAATTAATTCACAACTCATTGAAACTCCTAAGGGATACATTGGACCAAAATAGGAACAAGTGATCCAAATGAGGGGGCCACAGTGGACGAGTAGAAAGTAAATCCTTTGTTTAAAAGGGGAAAATCCCCCGGAAGACACAGAGAATTTATGTGTTTGTTTTTGTGGGTTGTTGCACTTGGCTGAATATAAGAGGCATAATGGTGTTGAGTTGTAATTCTGTTTACTCTGATTTTGCAGATTTCTTTCCTCTGTAACAGTAGTTGTACTGATAAATGAAATTGCCTTTCGGAACCCAAATGACCCCAGAGATTTAGACAAACATACCCTATGCTTGTGTCAAGTAAGCTGCTTCACAGTATTCCTATTTTTAGTTGCTATTTCATGGAATCACTTTCCAGAGTGTTTGGGTTCTGTTACCATTTCTTTTGGAAGCCGAGTCAGAGAGGCAGAGGTTGTGTAAGAGAGTGTGAAAAGCAGTTTGGAAACATGAAATCAGATCACTGGTTCAGCAGGTTCCTCCTTTCTAGTCTCAGCCAGGGCTAATGCTTATCTGTTCCTGATGCATTTTCCTAATAGTAGCTAGTCTATCTTTAAAAGTACTATGAGAAGCTGCAAGGCATTTTCAAGAGTGGAGACATTTTTTTCTCTGATGTTTATGAAACTTGCTTGGGATTTTGTGGGACTTAATTTGTCCTTATGTTTTTCTACTACTATAGATATAGATATATATGTATATTATATATATATATTTATATATATATAAATCCATATGTATCTTTTTAAAAATTTTTTAAAAGATTTTATTTATTTATTTGACAGAGAGAGAGATCACAAGTAGGCAGAGAGGCAGGCAGAGAGAGAGGGGGAAGCAGGCCCTGCTGAGCAGAGAGTCCAATGCGGCCCCGATCCCAGGACCCTGAGACCATGACCTGAGTTGAAGGCAGAGGCTTTAACCCAATGAGCCAACCAGGCGCCCCATATGTATCTTTATAGTCACTGTAAAAAAAATAAACATATACAGTATCGATGTATGTAAAGGAAAAAGTTAAAGGTCTCCCTCTTTCCCAAATCCCTATACTCTCTTCTCAGAGAAAACAATGTGAGGTGTATTATCCCACACATTTTAATTTTCTTCTACTATATATATGTTTTTCCAGTAAGTTTTAGTGGTAGTTTGATGAGGGGAGGGGATGGGAAGACCACTTGGAGAAAAAAAATAGGCTGTAAGCGTGCTTAAGAATTATCTTAGATCTGGAGCGCCTGGGTGGCTCAGTTGGTTAAGCGACTGCCTTCGGCTCAGGTCATGATCCCGGAGACCCGGGATCGAGTCCCACATCGGGCTCCCTGCTCGGCGGGTAGCCTGCTTCTCCCTCTCTTGCTCCCCCTGCTTGTGTTCCCTCTCTAGCTGTGTTTCTCTCTGTCAAATAAATAAAATCTAAAAAAAAAGAATTATCTTAGATCTGAATATCATGATACCTTTAAGACATAATTCTCTGATGGCGCCTGGGTGGCTCAGTTGGTTAAGCGACTGCCTTCGGCTCAGGTCATGATCCCGGAGATCCGGAATCGAGCCCCACATCTGGCTCCCTGCTCGGCGGGAAGCCTGCTTCTCCCTCTCTCACTCCCCCTGCTTGTGTTCCCTTTCTGGCTGTGTTTCTCTCTGTCAAATAAATAAAATATTAAAAAAAAAGACATAATTATCTGTTGATTATTATAATTGTATTTATAACCTGATCCCAAATAAGTTTATCCATATGATTTGCTTTGAAGGTTTCTTATACTTGGACTGCACTTGACTTTAGTTTGAGTTCTTTGGTAATTTTTAATTAACTTTCATATAATATTGATTGATTTGCTTGGTGTTTAGTTTCAGATCTGTCACATTCTGTTTTTCTTGAGGCAGTTGGATAAATTACCGTCTGGATAATACTCAGAATGCTACTGTTTTGAGAAGAGTTCTTACTAGCTATTCATACTATTTCATACAAGGAAAATTTTTTGTATTATTTCTTACATAATCTCTATGCCCAATATGGAGCTCAAACTCATGACCCCAAGATTAAGAGTTGCACTACCGACTGAGCCAGCCAGGTTCCCCCATATAAGGAAAATTTTTTTATGTATAGACAAGCTACGTAGACAGTCTTAAAGATTCTTATATTTCCAAGATGGTACATGAATGTTACGTGGTAAGGGTTAGGGGGAAAGGCAGAGACAGATGTTCTAACTCAAGTTCTAATTAGAAAGCTTTTCTGGTGTCCTCAGGAAGACTCATAAGATAAAAGAATATGGTGGAAAAGAAATCAAGTGTGACAATTTGAGAATGAGGACGATCGATTTACTTCTATCTGAGTATTTTCATTGTGCAAGTACAACGTCAGATGCCCTTATTTTTACAAGTAATAAAAATAGCTCTAATTTGGTCCTTGTGCACTACTGTCCAGGCACTGTCTGTGTTAAGTTCTTTACAGTCTCATTTCATCCCTACAGCAGCCTGTGAAATAGGTGCAAATAACTGTGCCGTACGTATGGAGAAGTGAAGTCTTGGAGAGGGTTAAGGAACTTGGGTGAGGTCACACAGTTCATTAGAGGCAAAGTCAGTATGGAAACTGGGGTCTGTTATACTTCATAACCTCTACTTCTGGCCACACCACCCAACAACTATGCATGTACTTTAATTCTGTTGTCTGTTGGTTTTTTGTTTTTGTTTTTTTAACATTTATTTATTTATTTATCTGATAGAGCACTCCTATGATTTGGGTGGAGGGACAGAGGGTGAGAGAGAATCTTAAGCGGACTCCCCACTGAGTGTGGAGCTGACCCCGGGCTCAATCTCTGAGATCTTGGACTCTGAGATCATGACCTGAGCCGAAATCAAGAGTCGAGTGCTCAGCTGAGTCACCCAGGTGTCCTGCTTTTTTTCTTTTTCTTTTTTTTAAAAGGATTTTATTTATTTATTTGACAGAGAGATCACAAGTAGGCAGAGAAGCAGGCAGAGAGAGAGGAGGAAGCAGGCCTCGATCCCAGCATCCTGAGATCATGACCTGAGCTGAAGGCAGAGGCTATAACCCACTGAGCCGCCCAGGCACCCATTTTTTTTCTTTTTAAAGAAAATGTGAGGGTGGTGGAATAAATGCCAGACCTTAAAGAAGTGAAGGCAGGAACAATATGGGGATGAAGTTCTTGTAAAACAGAAGGTTTGAATGAATAGTAATTGCATCTTCCAGTTTTTCTAGATCTTTCCCACATACTGCCTTTCAGTTAGAGAGCTGTAGGCAGGTAATCCTTTTTTTTAAATGATAGAGAAATCTGTTGATAGGTTTTTTTCTTACTATAACGATGATATATATTCCTTAAATAGAATTTGGTAAATGGCCAAAAAAAATGTAAGGAAGTAATCTTCCCTAATCCCAGCAGCTCAAATTAAGTACTTTCAATACTTTGTTGTATGATATATATCTTTTCCATTTTTCCCCCCACCGTGAGCATGTAGTTAGAACTAAAGTGCAGCCATATTCTCTATTTGCTTTTGCAGTCTGGTTTTTTTTCCTACTTAACAAAGATTATGGGTATTTTTCCATGTAATTAAATATTCTTCTGCAAGATTCTTTTTTTTTTTTTTTTTTTTGAGTTTATTTATTCACTTGACAGACACAGGGAAAGAGGGAACACAAGCAGGGGAAGTGGGACAGGGAGAAGCAGACATCCTGCCAAGCAGAGAGCCTGATATGGGGCTCAATCCCAGGACCCCGGATCATGACCTGAGCCAAAGACAGATGCTTCCCTACAGGATTATTATTATTATTTTTTTTTTTTTAAGATTTTTATTTATTTGACAGAGAGAAACACAGCCAGAGAGGGAACACAAGCAGGGGGAGTCAGAGAGGGAGAAGCAGGTTTCCCGCTGAGCAGGCAGCCAGATGTGTGGGACTCGATCCCGGATCTCTGGGATCATGACTGAGCTGAAGGCAGTTGCTTCACCAACTGAGCCACCCAGGCGCCCCTACAGGATTATTTTTAATGGTAGCCTAGACTTTTCATCATAGGGATAGTTTAACCAGTTCTTTATTGTTGGACATTTGGATTGTTTCCATGTTTTCATTTTCATAAATAATGTAATAAACATCATTGTTACTAAATGTTTGCTTACATCCATGATTACTTTGTTGCATAATCCATTTCTAGATGTGGAATTAGTGTGTGTTCTAAGGGTATGTGAAATTGTAAGGCTTTTGATCTGTATCGCCAAATCACCCTCCAGAAAGATTGTATCACTTTACATTCTGACCTTTATATGAATGTCAGTTTCCCTTATCCTCATCAACACAGGACTTTATAATTTTGTTTCATCTTTGTCACTTTGATAAATGGGAAATGGTTTCTGCTTATTTTAGTTTACATTTTTTAAAATTTACACTTCCCATGTTTAATGAGGGTAAACATTTTTTTTCCTTACATTTATTGGTCCTTGGCATTTCTTCTGTGACTCATACAGGGGAAATTTTTAACTAGTTCTAGGAATAGAGGATCTCCTTATCAATCAAATGTATGGCCATCTCTAATTTTCCTGCCTTTGTTTTAATCTGTTTCTCCTTGTTTGATTTTCTCTTGACAGGTATAGTTCTACCTCAGAAGACCTCTTTGTATTATTGTATATATTGAATCTTGTTACTTTTTTTTAATAGTCATAAAAGTAAAATGTGTTTGTAGTAAAAATATTTTTTTTCAAGCAGTATTATTCCCCCTCTTCCCCAATAGTACTGAAATGTAACATGGATTGTGAAAGGCTTCTTTTTCCCTCCTGTAAATGGCACTCTACAGAGGTAACCATTTTTAGCAGTTTGTCAGTTTAAATTTTTTAAAACCATAAATGACATCACACTTTGTATCTTCCTGTGTTAATGACTATAGATCTACCTTTCCTTTAAAAAAAAAAATACTTGGCTATCTTTGTTTCCTTTTTCTTTTCCATGAAGTATTTTAAAGTTAATTACAGTCATCATGCCAGTTTGCCTCTATGTACTTCTGTAAATGGCTATTAAAAAATGAGAATATTTCTTACATAACACTGTCATCTCACCTAGCCAGATCAATACTTCCTAATAATATGTTCACTCCATGTTCTGATTACTTCAGTTATCCTAAAATGTATTTTATAGTTTAGTTTATTCAGGAACAAGTTCTGTTTATAATTATACTTTTTAACAGCTGCATAGAAAGCTATCCGGCTGAACTAAATTAATTTAACCAATCCCATATAAATGGACACTTAAGGTGTTTACAGTTTTTACCAGTTATAAACATTGCTAAAAAGAATGTGTTTTTTTGTTTGTTTTTTTTTTTTAAGATTTTATTTATTTATTTGACAGAGAGAAACACAGCCAGAGAGGGAACACAAGCAGGGGAAGTGAGAGGGGAAAGCAGGCTTCCCGCCGAGCAGGGAGCGCGATATGGGGCGCGATATGGGGCTCGATCCCGGCTCTCCGGGATCATGACCTGAGCCGAAGGCAGTTGCTTAACCAACTGAGCCACCCAGGCGCCACCTAAAAAGAATGTTTTTGTACCTGCCTGTATGCTTTCTTATCTGATTATTTCTTAAGGATTAATTTCTAGAAATGGAATAGCACGGTCAGGTGGTATGCATGTGCAAACCTTTGATACATTTTCCAGATTCCTTTCTGGATATGGTGTGCTAATTAAACTCTTATTGTTTGTATATGGAGAGTGCCCCTTTCCTCACATTCTTGCCAGCATCACATAATATCAGAAAAATATCACATTGTTTTAAGCTTCTTTTTCTTTTTCTTTCTTTTTTTTTTCCCTGTGAGGCCAAACATCTGTTCTGATTTGTTTGGCTATTTGAGTTTTGGAGACTATTAATCCATGTCTTACCATCCTTTTTTTTTCACATTAAGCAAATATACCTTCATTTTGCTTTACCAGGCCTGCCTTCTGTCCATAGGGATTTGGACTTCCTTTATTTTCTCCACTTTGTTTTTCCTAGTGTGGGAACCAAATTTGGACATAGCATTTTAACAGTCTGACTAGTATTGGGTTTTGTTTTTATCAGGTAGTGGTATTAGGGAGGGAAGGCAGTTTTGTTCTTTCTTTCTTTTTTT
>PITA01018037.1:0-41576 GCA_004023965.1 Spilogale gracilis
AGCCAACAGGGTTGTTGACAGAGAACATGCTTCCATATGTGGATGGTGCAGGCCTCTGGCTTATGGAATTGCTCCAGGAGACCGCAGCGTTTCCTTCCCAGTACAGCACTGAGCTTTTGAATTCCGGAGGCCCTACGCCCCGGGCGCCCACGGTACTGCTGTGGAGGGAAGGGTTGACGGTCCATGAAAGGCTCATCGGGTGCCTGTTCAGGCTAGCCCCAGTGGTGGCAGCCAGAAGCCGGACCCAGAGGCTGCCACCTGCTAGGTGAGAAGGGAAGGACTGGCTCTTTGGCAAGGACTGCCGCACACATCTCTTTCCCCGTGGTGGCCAGACCCCCGCCTGGGGCTAGAGCCGCGAGAGGGGGCCGTGTAGCGGTGGCCATGGGTGGCCACAGTCCCCTTCTCTGCTGGGCCGTGTCCCCTACAGACCAGGAAGGCCCGGGCAGGCAGTGAGACCGAAGGCTGGGGTGCTGTCATGTTCTCACACAGCGAGGAGACCTACTGAGCCACTCAGACAGACGCTTCGTTTTCTGGCCTGTCCGGTCCAGAGTGGACACCGGACACCTGGGCCAAGGTGCAAGGTGCACGGTTCTGAGCAGGCCTGACTCATGTTTCCTTGTTGCTGGGATGTTCACAGAGCCAACGTCCTGGAAGGCGGGGACCCAACCTTCCCACAGCTCACAGCGTCCCCCCACAGCATGGAGAGCATGCTGCCCTCTGGAGAAGGTAACTATGGGCTGCAGGGGCCTCGGGGCTTGCCCGTGAGAAGCTGCTTATGGCTAGTGTCCCCTTTCCCCAAGTAGCTGGTGTCCCCAGCACCCATATAAGAAAGGAGGCCTCGGGATGAGCAAGAAGGCCATTGTCATCTCACATTCCCTGTTGAGCCCGGAATAGGAGGAGCTCATTTTTGCTTGTCCTGAGGCCCCTGGACCCTAGAGCTCCTCTCGGGCTCTCCTCCCTGTTGCCCTGTGACCGGGATGTGGTGCCTCTTGGTGACTGTCAGTGGCTCCTGTGGTGGGCAGAGGGCGTCTCTCAACACCAGGGTGTGTGTCATACTGAGCGGGGCTCCTCCCAGGCTTGGCCCTGGCCCTTGCTTTCTGTACTTGGCTCATTCGTCCATGGGACCACGTGTACTTGCATGGCTTCCTTCAGTCCCCACGTGTCCACCAGTGAATCCTGTGTTTGGTCTGTTGGTCTCTGGAGCTCTAGGTCTGTTTCTCCAGCTGCCTCCTGGACAGAGTCACCCACAGTCTCAAAAGCACCTGATTCAGCAATTCCAAAACAATTCTCTGCACTCCCTCCTGTGGTTGCTTAAGCCAGAAACCTGGACTCTTCCTTCTTGCTCATTCTGTCTGACCACGAAATCCTGTCCCTTCTACCTCTTAGACTTCTCCATCTCCCTCCCACATGTCGCCTGGATCATTGCAGAATTTTCTAATCCTAGCCTCACTCCTCAACCCAATCCCTTTCCTCCACTATCGTTCATTCTCCATGCAGTGGACTTTCCAGTAACCTAGTCTCAGCGCCTTTTCTGTGGGAAGTGCTTTGGCACCCCTTATTCTTGGAATCCTGTCCAAATCCGTTCATATGGCATCCAAGACCTTTCATGATTGGATTGGTGGCTCCTCCAGTTTCTTCTTTCACTTCTTCATCATCATTCATGAGGAATTTCTTGGAGTAGTCTCCCAAGTTTCAACCTCCCTGAGGGCTCTTGCATATATTGGTGGCTATGGGTGGAATGCCTTCCCCTCCTCACCTCTCTACCAAGCTAATTTCTGCTCCTTTCTCAAGACTCTTCTCAGAGTTAAACATTCCCAGGAAGCTGCACCTGGCCCCGGAGGAGTTGGGTGCCTCGGGCTTACCTGTCAAACTCACCACACTTTGTTCCAGCCATTGTTCATCTCCTTCGTCTCCCTGTTAGACTGTGAGCTCCTTGAGGGCAGAGTTGCTGACTTACCTCTCTGACCCTGGCTTGCATACAGTGGTAGTCAGTAAACAGGCGTTGAGAGTGGGAGGGGGAATGAGATGCTTTGCTTTGGCCTCTGACGTTGGACACAGACTTGAGTCTTGTGCTGGAATGCCTTTTCCTGAGAAGCTGCGGCTCTCTTGTCCCTTAGGGCGTAACCCTAAGGTTGAACAGTGGATCACAAGATGAACTGGTTTTAACTCGTAATAGCATTGCTTCCTCGGTTCCCCTTTCCCACTCTGATTCCTTTGTTGTAGGTGGCCCAAAGAGGACCCACCCCACTGTTCCAGGGATTCCGGGGGGAACCAGAGCTGGGGCAGGAAAAATAGGTCGAATGATTGCTGAAGAAATCATGGAGATCCACAGGCAAGTAACACCTACTGGTTTCTTCCTTAAACCAGTGGTTCTCAGCTCAGGGCATTTTACCCCTCAAGGGATATTCTGTAATATTTGGAGACAGTTTTGGTTATCATACTGAGTAGGACATTGCTGCTAAACACCCAATGGCTAGAGACTAGGGATGCTCCTTGCCAAACTTCATGTAGTACAGAGGGCAGCCTCCCTCCCATCTCCCCTACCCCTAACCAAGAACTTTCTAGCCCAAAATGTCAATAGTGCTGAGATTGAGAAATCTTGCCTTAAAGAAAGAGTGAAACCCAAACAGGCCAGAGTCCAAGGGAATTCTTTGGGAGACTCAATTTTCTAATTACTTTGTATTATGACTCAAGAGATTAATGAGGATGGATGAACACTAACAATATGGGACTGCACAGTAACCTGGGCCTTAACAGAACGTTAGTTCCTTCTGTCAAAAAGCTGCCTAGCTTCAATGGTAGAGACCAAGCAGAAGGGCTCTGGAGAGGGCTTCTTTTCCATATGAAAGAGATGGTGAGTTGTTTACCCAAAAGCCTCTACTTGGCTGTGCTTAAGAGATTTAGTTAACTTCCTGGTCTCTGTTGAGTTAAGCCATAAAAGGCGGGTAATAACTATCTCCCAAGGGTTGCTTGAGAGGTCTCAGGAACGTTCCTAGGACAGAAACTGACATATGATGAGTGGTCAAAAGTTGTTAACTAAATCTGAGTCTTTAATAGTAGTGATTAAGAGGGAAGCAGTTATATGTTCATCTGAATTTGGGAGAGGAGAGTAACCAGGGTCCTTAGGCATGCACACTTAATGGAACAAAATAAGAAAAGGGAAAAATTATTCCCTGCCGCCACTGGATTGATTCTCTCAGGAGAATTGAAAGTGGGTCTTGTTTTCTAGTTGGCTGTACAAGGGCTCTTATCCCAATGGGCAGGACAGTTCCGTTCCAACCCTGTGGGAATGGTGGATGTGACCCCTTGGGTCTACTCCAGGAAGATGTCAGGGCAGTGTGTAGTGACAGTCAGATTCTTACCAGCCACTATCTACATACTCTGTCCTTGAAACCATCCAAGAACAGTGTAAAACAGTCCTTGGCCTCAAGGGTCTCACCTCACATCTTTGAGAAGTCTATTTTCTTTATGATAATGGAAAAAAGGAAGAGTGGGTAAGCTGAAGCAAGGAAGGGAGATTGCTTAGAATCCTAATAAATAATGCCGAGAAGTTTAGATAGGGAAAAAATTGTAAGACCCCATTCATTGTAGGATGCTGAGCAGATGTCTAAAATGTGCTAATAAGCATTATGGACGTTGGATTGGAATAGGAAAGGAAGGTAACATGCTTAATAACCCAGGACTGAGGCCCATCCCTCAGTGATGATACTGTCCCAAAGAAATACTCAGTAATTTAAGGACTAGAAGATGAAGTAACAGTGAAAAGGCAATCCCAAGACAGTGAACCGGGAAAATAGTGGTTTCATAGACATAAGGAAGCTAACAGACATTCAACTTTTTAGTAAGCGATTAGTACCCATCTGTGTGTGCTGAGTGTGCATGGTACACACTTGTATCCTGCCTTTGACGAGCTTATGATCCCGGAGAGAGAAAGCTTATTCACTCCCGAGTCTACAGAACCAAGCAACACAGGCCAATGGCCAGAGCTGAGCAGTGGAGAGCGAGATGCCTGGGTTACCCGGAAGCTGCACTCGCCCCTGGGGAAGCTGAGGGCCTGGTGGGCACACTCCAGCTTCACCGCCTGGCTTCACCCTCCTTTCCTGTTCCTTCAGCCTGAGGAGCACATGTGTGGGTTTACAGTTCTAAGACTTTCTCTCTGTTAATCTCCTGCACTGAGGAACCTATGAGCTGAGAAGGCCTGGACCCATTTTTTATCACCTCATGCTTTCAGCAGCGGTAGGGACAGCTGCCCTCCTCCTCCTCCTCCTCCTACTTGAAAGCAAGGCTACTTTCTAGGTGTAGCTGAGCCTCCCCAGCATCTCCCATTTCCTAAGAGTATTCAGTAGCTAAAAAGTATTTGTGGGTAAGAGGATAAATCACTTGTTGTGGTTTTTAGTTCATGGTACTAAAGATAGAGGTTGAATTTCTAAAGTCCCCTCCAACTCTGAGATCTGGATTGTGTGAAGAAATGAAACTGGCCACTTAGTTTGAAATCCAACAACCTGAAATCCAAACCCTAAACCAAGGGCTTTGTCAGCGAGATGCTGTACTCCAGGGATTGCATTCTAGATCAGGTGCCCGCGGGATAAATATAGCTTCTCGCCTGTTTTTGTAGACCTAATTTCATCGGAACCCAGCTAAACCCATTCATGTCCTTATTGTCTGTGGCTGCTTTCAAGTGCAGTGGCAGAGTTGAGTAGTGGAGATCAAGACCATATGGCCCGCAGAGCCTCCGTAGTTACTTTCTGGCTCTTTACAGAAAATATTTGTCACTCCCTATTCTAGTTCTTCATCATTCTTAGCCCCCACTCCTCACACCCCACTGAAGGAAAGGAAAGACAATATAACTAACTCTCATTTTCTCTGACAGAATAAGAGGGTCATCACCTTCCAGTTGTGGCAGCAGCCCATTAAATATCACAAGTACACCTCCCCCTGATGCCTCTTCTCCAGGAGGCAAGAAGGTAAGGTTGATGACTCAGACTGAGGTCCTTCTTAATCTGGAGAGCCTCTTGTCCAAGTTCTGAAATGTTGGGGGTGGGAGTATATAATTACCATTGTGGTTGCTGAAACAAGTTGGACCCTCTTTTAAGTCAGTGCGTCTGTGTGAGTTTAGGTATAAAGCATATGGGTGGAGCTAGAGAGGCTTGGTGATATCCTTAGTGGATTTGTTCCATGTGAATAGGGGAAGGCAGAAAGAATGTTCTAAGGAATGGGGAGGCCATTGCATTGAGGGAGCAATTCAAGAGCACCCATGAAAGAAGGATTAGTAAGTTCCTCACAGAAAAAAAAAACAAAAACAAAAAAACTAGTTCGCTGCCAGGAATTTTCAAGGGGGGAAATACCATTAGTGTCTAGCGCAGGAACAGGAAATAGCACTACTAGCAGGAGCACGTCAGTGCTTTGGAAGGCAAGCCAGGCCTTTGCAGCTGCAGAATACTTGGGGGGCGGGGGGGAGGGTCTGCTGCCTGGGTTTCCTGTGATAGGACAGCACTGGGCACAAGTAATGTTATCTGTCACCAGCTCTCGCCAAGAGTTGGCTAGAAGGTTATACCATCAATAAACTGAGAAACCACTCATCTGTTTTCATATTTGCCAGAGAATTTACAACTGTAGGGTCATGTTAATTGTAAATCTGTAGTGCCGAACATTAATACAGGTTAGGATGATCCAGAATCTTTGGACAGAGTCTTCCTTCCCCTACCTCCCAAAACACACATAAAGAATATTGTCATTTACTCCTAGAACACAAATTGGATCAAAAGCAGGATATGGGTTTTCAGAACTGCATTCCTCTGAGGCTCAGGTTACAAGGAGCTGTGGTGCTGCCAGGTAGGAGGGGGCAGGGGTGGTGGGTGAGTAGAGAGGGTAAGGTCAGGACTCCTGCTTCTACAAGGGTGGCTCTATTTTATATATGAATCCTCTGTACAGATTTCTATTTGAGAATAAGCTTTGATTCTTACCCCTCCCACACACAAAGGTTTCAAAGTCAATAAATTAATGGGTGAAAGTGATCAGTGAAAGACAGAACCCGGATTTGAAGCCTGGCCTTGCCATGTGCTTGCTGGGTGACCCTCTATAATTATTTAGCCCTAGGGCGCCTGGGGGGCTCAGTGGGTTAAAGCCTCTGCCTTCAGCTCAGGTCATGGTCTCAGGGTCCTGGGATCGAGGCCCGCATCGGGCTTTCTGCTCATCAGAGAACCTGCTTCCTCCTCTCTCTCTGCCTGCCTCTCCGCTTACTTGTGATCTCTCTGCCTGGCTTCTCTGCCTACTTGTGATCTCTCTGTCAAATAAAAAAATAAAATACAATCTTTATAATTATTTAGCCCTAGTTTTGTTTTATAACAGGGCTCCTGTAGGTTAGGACACTCCACATCTTTGTACATGAAGTCCTGTTATGAGGTAATATACGTGAAAGTGCCTGGCTTTCGGTAATTACTCAGAAGATAGCACCAACAGATAAAGCCTAGGCTTGATCCCTATTGATGGGTTTTTCTTAGGCTTGTTCTGTTACCTCACTAGGTCCTTCCTCCATATGGGAGCCACTGTCTCCTTGGGGTGGTCTCCCCTTCTCTTCTCAGTTCAACTTTAGGCACTTGGCTTCCTGGTATTACCAAGAATCCCACTATTCTGTTTTGAAAGGTTATCACTCCAGTATAGTATGTAAATATTACTGAGGGAACTTCTGTATATACATTTTCTCAGCCTCACAACTGTATATAGGTGACAAAATAAAAGCTCCCAAATATTAAATGCTGGACTAATCATTTAACAAGCACAGTCCCAAGCTTAAAGTCAGAAGTCTTAACTTTTGATTCTTTCTATAACAACAGCTTCAGCGATCTAATACTGTACTCTATGTCACAGACCCAAGTATTTTGGGGGCATTTATGGAAATTTTTCTTTCTTTGGGCTTATACAAATGGGTCAAAGAAAAGAATTCTCAATACATTCTGACCTCAGTAACAGGACTTGTAAGAGCAGCCTAGACAAGATGGGAGTTAGAAACGACAGCAGCATCGTACCAAAGCCATGAGAGTAAAGCTGGCCCCATGCTTCCAACACTTCCTAGTCACTTTTAAATTGGGCAGGTCCAAAAATGAGCCATTTAGCTTCCTGTTATTTCATTCAGGGTCAAGCTAAAAAAAAGTGAGGCTCTAAGGGAACCTCCTAGGTTCCGGGAGTCTGGACATCCAGAGGTACTGGTAGTTCAGTCAAAACAGCACTTCCCTGGTGTTGAAGGGGCAAGATTCTTTTATGGATCTTCATATCTGAAACATTTTCTTCCTTCACCGTGTTGATACGTGAACTGGTAGTGCAGAGAGCGGCACTGGGTAAAACTGCTGGTGCTTTTAAGAAATCAGGGCAGTGGCACCGACCTATCCCTGTAGTCAGTCGTTAGTGTATTCTTCACCACCGTATACGCACAATAAAAAAATTTCAAGCCATTTTCATTTAAGGAGATCCTTAATAAGCAGTAAAAATAGTCTATAAATTCCTTGGGTAAATCTTTGACACTACTATAAAATAGGAAGTATGCATAGAGCACTTGGGCTGTATACTGGAGTACAACAGTTGTGTCTCAAGGAAAGGCACTCGCATGGCGAGGTTATGAGCTAAATGAACTGCTTTTGTCAAAGGACACCATTTTTACTATTGCAAGCTATAGTTGTTCACACTTGGGTATTTAGCATACATTTTCTTGAAAATGAATGAACTGGTGAGTTCAAGGAAAACAACTGACAGTATTTGTTGCCTGTGATAAAACTTTAGCTTTCAAGCAAAAATTGGAATTTTTGGAAAACTTTTATCTGCTAGTTTGAACTCAACAGCTTCCCAAAATTTACTGTTACCTCATCATCAAAAATACCTTTTAACAATGGGGACGTTGTGAGGTATAATGAAATGTGCCAACATTTAGTTTCGCCTAACTTAGCAAGTGTTTTCCAAATGGCCAATACAAGATACTTCAAAATCATGCAAAGGTATACCAATGGATTCTTAAATAATAGAGCACAAGAATTTCACTGATGTGGTTTCAGATTCCACATTGCATCTAATCTTTAAGAAACTTCCACTTGTTGAGTTTCAATGTAATATCAAAGAATACCAAAGTTATTTGAAAAAGCTATTAAAAAGGACCTCCCTTTCCTAACTACATACCTGATTTCCTTCCTATACTTCAACATCTAAACAGACTGAAGAAAATAATCCTGTTAAATCCTATTAAGGCAGACATTTGATTTGCAAAAAATTAAAACTAAAAGAATGACTTTTTTGCTGTTTTAGAAAAGCTGTTTGTCATTAAAATGGTATTCATGTTAACATCTAATAGGTTTATTAGATTTTTAAAACTTAGCTTTAACTTCAAATATAGTGAATATTGATAAATATATATAAACAAAAGTTCTTCGGAGTTCTCAATTCTTAAGCATTTCCTTTCCAAAAAGCTGGACTGTGGAAATAAATTTGTAATGCCGCCTACTGGCAAGACCTGATATCACTGCCTCTTCTGAAATCTAATCCACTCACCAAGGTAATTTAGTCCTTGGCCTTAATCAAGAATAAGGTGATTCAAGGTCATCAACTGCTCTGGGGCTTTCATTCAGCCTTTAAAGGGCGGTTTGTTTTAGGAGGCCTGGGTGGCTCAATTGGTTAAGCAACTGCCCTCGGCTCAGGTCACGATCCTGGAGTCCCTAATGGGGAGTCTCCTGCTCCCCCACCCCATGTTCTCTTTCTCATTCTCTTTCTTCCAAATAAGATCTTTAAAAAGAACTATAAAGTGCATGTGTGGGCTGAATTATACAGAGAAAATATTTTGGGAAGAGATTTTTTTTTTTTTTTTTTTGCTGCGACCATTCCTAACAATTTCTCATTTGAAATCATCCGATAGGAAACTAAACACTTTCCCCCTACCCTTTCTCTTTTCAACATGCTTCATTTTCTTGATGATCTTGAGTACAGTACTGATTGAAACTGTTGCTGATATGAAAACTTCACTTTTGTTTATAGATTTTAAATGGAGGGACTCCAGACATTCCTTCCAGTGGCCTACTAACAGGGCAGTCTCAGGAAAACCCAGGTTATCCATATTCTGACAGTTCCTCTATTCTTGGTAAGTAGCATTATTACTCCTTTCCACTACAGTGAACTTGCACAACGTCTGGCATAAAGTCAGTTTTAGAATAGAACAAGCTAGTTCTAGACAAATTTGATTAAAAACTAAGTTTAAAGGTTTAAAATCTGTTTAAATCTCTACTTCCAAATTGTTTAATGGTTGAGTTCTGGGGGGGGAGGCTCCAGGTTTATCCCTAGAACTCAAAAGGGGACTGCAGCAGCCTAGCTACATACAGGCTCCCCCCAACATCTGCCTCCCATGTGGGCCATCAGCTCTTCATTGGGAGAGCTGATGGATGTTTAGAGATAAATCCTGGAAGGATGATCGGTAAGTATTTCAGCGGGTATTAAAAATGGTAAAGAGTTTGCTTCTCTCTCACCCATCTTTTTCTCTATTTGTCTTTCTGGATTTTTTTTTCCACCTAATTCCTACCTTCCTGTTTCTTTCCCTTTGTATCTCCTTCCTTGTAATTGGTTATGTCAGAATATTAAAATAAGGTCAACTCAAATGCTTTTAATCTTTATTGCATTTTAAGCTCTGTTTCTAGAAAGTTGGTTCTTCTCTCTGAATCACACTGAAGTTAAGAAAATATGGCAATGCGCCTCCAAAAGCAGTCTCTTCCACCACACCCACCTTCCTGTTACAACCAATGTTCTCCTTAAGTTTGCTTAGGAACTGCTGACTAAAGTTAAACATGCTTTGGTCTGACGACTGACGCAGTCTTTATCTCCTCCTCCAGGTGAGAACCCTCACATAGGCATAGACATGATAGAAAACGACCAAGGCTCAAGTAGTCCCAGTAATGACGAAGCAGCAATGGCTGTCATAATGAGTCTCTTGGAAGCAGATGCTGGGCTGGGTGGTCCTGTTGACTTTAGCGACTTGCCGTGGCCGCTGTAAACACTACATGTTGCTTTGGCAACAGCTACAGTATCAAAGTGCATTACTGGTGGAGTTTTACAGTCTGTGAAGCTTACTGGATAAAGAGAACAGCTTTTATGTACTGTCCTCATAAAAGCCATCTCAGAGCCATTGATACAAGTCAATTTTATTATGTGTAACTTCAGACAAAGTGGAACTAAGCCTGCTCCAGTGTTTCCTCATCATTGATTATTGGGCTAGCTGTGGATAGCTTGCATTAATTGTATATTTTGGATTCTGTTTGTGTTGAATTTTTTAATCATCGTGCACAGAAGCATCATTGGTAGCTTTTATATGCAAATGGTCATTTCAGATGTATGGTGTTTTTACACTACAAAGAAGCCCCCCATGTGGATATTTCTTATACTAATTGTATCATAAAGCTGTTTATTCTTCCTTGTAAGAATCCTTTACTATAAATATGGGTTAAAGTATAATGTATTAGACAGTTAAATATTTTTAATAAATGTTTCCCTTGTTCTATAACTACTGTTCACATTTCAAATAGAAAACAAATCCCGTGTGCTGCAAGGCTGGATCAGTTTTCTACCGTAGCTATTCCAGGACAATCCAAGCCAATAACATTTATGGTGCCTTTCTGGCCGCCAATAACCGTTCGAGGACCTACAAAATGTCCCTGTTAGGAGCTTAGCTGTACCGTTAAAATAATCTCCATGTTACTGCAACTTTACATGAGTGTAGTGATGTTACAACAAATAGGCTTCTTTCCTACAACTCCTCTCTGCTCACAGGAGTGTGGCTTCACACCTAAGTGACCCCTGAACCAAAGCACCTCAGTACTTGCACTTTCTTCTTGAGCTGAACCATAGAGTATTAAAAAAAACAAAAGCATTTGCACAAATAGCTTGTCAAGAAGAACGGCACCGTATAACGGACAAAACACGGAGCCGGTGTCTTGCCCATTCAGAAACTAGTTCTGAAACTTGTTATCCTATAACCTAGTAAAGTTAATTACTTCACCCTTCTTCTTAGGTTTGACTAGAAGATGTTCTTTTGTCGGTCAGACATTGCTGTGGATTTGTGGAGAATCTAAGTGTTTCATCACACACACACCAAAACAGGAGTTCCGGAGCTTCTAGGTGGTTTCTAGTTATGTTGATACCAACAAGACAGGAACTCTGCTAATTATGAGACTAAGGAGCTGGTCAAGGTGGTTATAAAGTTGATCAGAAACATGAAAACAATGCAATTTTATTTTGATGAAAAACTCGTTTACAATCATTTAGTAAATGAAGAGCAAACACTTCATTTTCCTACCCCATAACTCTTAAGAAAAAAAATTAGTAAATAAATATCTGAACAGATTAAGGGTAAGGCAGACTGGATAATAAACCACCTCTGATGTTCACACTTCCTGCATGTGACTCACTCTAAAAGGGCAAAAACAGCACTGGCGAGAAATAAGATATGGGCATTGGATCTCCTCCAAATCATTCAAATAAGCCCAATGATAAATACTCCTTTTTTGCCCATCACGGGCAGCAAACTATACACATTTTACTGAAGGAATACTTTGATAGAAGCACTTATCTCAGTTATATTGTGCATCACAACTATAAAAATGGCTTGAACAGTTCCATTTAACCACCATTTATAAAGTGCAACTATATAATATTCTACATTTTATCTGGGGTGTGATGAATATCAATCTAAGCTGAAAATACCCCAGCTGCCAATTTTCACCACGGCTGAAAATATCTAGATGTGTGAAAAAGGACTGTCCCCCATACAAAGAACCAATTTCACAAACCTACTGGTAAACAAATACATTTATATAACTGGAACCTTGGGATGCTAGAGTTGTACTCATTTAAAAAACCATTCAGCTACCTTTGGTCTTTAAAAAAGCCTACACTGCAATATCCTAAACATTGTCATGTGCATCTCACAATGATGAGAGCGGCCTTGCAGTGCAGAACGTGGAGAGTGCAACGTCACCGTGAAGAGTAGCATGCTATGGTTTCAAGGAACATCAGCATCACAGCATCGGATTCTGTGCATCAGGATCGAGGTCATTGTTGCCAGAAGGGGGATGAATAGGGAGAATATCCAGCTCGTCCACTTGCGGAGTCGGGTGCATGACTACCAGCTGGTCCTGGGGAATGTCTGCGGCAGCGGCTGCAAGATTGGTGATAGATTTACTCTTTACACACTGAAAGTCTACATGCCGACTCTTTCCTTCTTCCTTCTCCCAAGACATTCGAATAAAGGGTCTTTGGACATAGTTGTAAATCACTTCTGGGCGGCCCCCAGGCCTTTTCTTTACTTTTTCTTTGTAGGTAGGATAACCTGGAGGAGAGAAAAGTTTTAAAACCTGAGGATACACACATACCCAAGCACGTACACACAGTCCCGCACACTTCTCACCCAAGTTAGCCCAAAGAGGGCTTTTCGGCTATAGTTCCCGAACAAACAAATTAAAACAAAGAAAGGAAACCAATATTCCGTCTCCTTAGTCATCAGTTCAACAGCCAGACACAGAAATCCTACTGTTGCAATTCACACAAACTTCCACCATCCTCTCCACACTCAATACACATCAACCACCAGAAAAATATTCTTGAAGTAAAAACATGGAAAGGATAGTCCCTGAGTACAACGGTATGTAGTCTGGTGCATCTTGGGCTCTCCCTGTGTATCCTTAATATCACTAAACTCTTCCTTTCACAGGATTATCTGGCCTCGAGGCCTGCAATTTACTGCCACATAAGCCTTCTAATTTCCTTAAACCTAAATCTCATCTTTATGTTGCCTTGGGTTTTTTCCTTTCCTTTTCTTTTCTTTTTTCTTTCTTTCTAGTTCTCCAGCTTCACTGGTTCTAGGTTTCTAGGAATACTTTTGCACCTAGGTCAGCAAAGCCATTATTTTAACACTACTCCAACACCACAACCAAACAGTTCATCCAGCTTGGCGACTCCAAAGCTGCTTCCCCAGATTAATTATACCTTCCTCTTCTTGGATAATTACTGAAAAGTAACAATTACTGAAGACAATTCTAGTATGGGAAAAGTTTCAGTCATTTACCAGTAAAGCAATTTTTCCAAAGACACATACTCCTTAGAAACTATTCTAAGTCCCTTCCCTCCCTCATGCTAGCAAAATTGCTAGTTTAGACCAGGGATTAGCAAACATTTTCTGTAAAGGGCCAGACAGTAAATATTTCAGGCTCATTTTCAGCTTCTCTTGCAACTCCTCAACTATACCACTGTAAAGTAAAACCAGCCACAGAAATACATAAATGAAAGAGCATGTCTATGTTCCAGTAAAACTTTATTTATAAAAAACAGGCAATGGGCAGGGGAGGAAAAAGGCAATGAGCTAAATTTGGCTCATGGGCTACAGACTGTCTTAGAATCAGGAAAAACTAGAAAGATCTGTATATATATGACTCAGGTAAAGGGGCTCAGGGCAAGCAGGGCTAAGAACGTTTTAAAGGCCCTCGGTAGAATGTCTTTGTTTCACACTTCCAGTCAATTACTAGGGCAGCACTAGAGTTCAGAAAGGTCTCCAGCTCTATTCTCTTGTCCTTGGTTCCTCTTAGACTATTAATCTTTAAAATTCCCACCTCATCATAGTCCAGTTCGTCCTCCATTCAGAATCACCACTCTGATACAGATGTAATCAATCATATTACATCCTTGCTTAAAAACTACCAATGGTGTCCCCATGCTTCAAGGGCAAGTCCAAAGTCCTTCGCATAATATATAAGGCTTTTTTTTACAACCTGGTTCCAACCTCCTTGTCATCAAGCTTCAGCTCAAGTATCTCTGCCTGAGAGAAGCCTTCCTCACCTTCCTAATCTGCAGTAGCCTTCAGCCGCCTTCTCACTAGCTCTGAAATCGAACAGCTGAATCCCACTATTTAAAAATGACAGAAGACAGCACACTGGTGAAGCTAATGTGTCGTCAATTCCACTATGTTTTTAAGCCTAAAGTCTTCTCCCCTTCCTGCCAAGATCCTATGTCTCAGCAGCCCATTACTGTGATCTCCAACAGCTCAACTAGTCATCAATCAACACCATTATCTTCAATATCAGCATCAAAACATATACTAATAAATCACTATCTGCCAAGCCCTGTTTTAAGTGTTTTTAATGTATTCATTCTGTCATCATAATAACCCTATAAAGTACTTATTAATGCTCCCATTTTAGATGAGGAAACTAAGGCCAGAGAAGTTAAGTGCCCTGGCCAAGTTCATAGAATTATTCAGTCATAGGATTTGAACACAAGTAAAAAGCCCTCAGAACCGTTCATCTTTACATTATGCCACGTTATGCCAAGGGAGATACTTTGTTCTTATTAAAGGCACTTTAAAATAAAGGAAGTATCTGACATGGCATCTGGAAAAATCCATTTAAATCACAAAGTTAAAGGAATCTAAAAATGTATGCATTTAACAAGAAGCATTTAACAAGGCTTTGAGGAACACCAATGATCACTATGTGCAAAGAGCCCTGCCAATCTTACGGGAACGAATACACATGTGCCCAAATACTACATGGGTTCAGGCAAAACGGCATCAGGTGATAACCTATGGGCAGAAAAGACAAACTCACTTCTCCCTATTGTTAGGGAATCTTAGGGAATAAATAATTTCTAATGGCTTTCTATCTTTTCAGATAAAGGAAGTTAATTTTTGTTATTCATAGGTCTACTGCATGGGTGAGCATTCAGTCATCATTTGAGTTTTCACAAAGTATGTAAATTTCTCAAACTATATTCTAAATGGGATTTCATTTTTAACCTTTTTTTCCAAAATTAACAGAAAAATAATGAAAACGTCTTACCTTCTATTCCCAATCTAATCTTCTTAAGACCCCTCTCCTTCAAAACTGATTTGGCCACATCTCTGTTTTCAATGTACTTGAAAAATCTATATAATTTTGTGCTATAAATAACTGGAAACAAAAAGACAAAAATATTTTCTTATTAAAATCAAAGTACTTAGAGATGAACTTAAAGTTATCTTGATCATGAAAGGGGCCTGACAACCCTAAAAGCCCAAATAATGGATGCAGTGATGCGAAAGGATGACTAGCCAACATGACAGGATAATTCAGTACAGTTAATGTATAAGCAAAAGTCTACTTAAGTTGAAACGAAAAAAGCTTTAATAATCAATCAGGTAACCCAATCCATAGGAAGAATCTCCTTCTGAAAGATATATCATATACAAACTTATTGCAATAGGATCTGCCCCCCTTTCTTCAAATAAGAGAACCGAAAGAAGATGGCAATATCACATCATTATCAGGCAGGCAATGCCTACATGGCCTCGTCTGGAAGGGAAAAAACTGCCTTGTCAGAGAGGACAAAATGGATACATCTTATATTTCATGGATTGAGCAACTATTAATAATTCCCCCAAAAGGCAAAGACCCTCCCCACAAACTGTTTTCAATTCAGGCGAACAGCCCCATTTAATACTGATGTTAAAAATGGCAGATTCGAGCATGTTCTGCCTCGGTTAGTCTGTTTAGAGCAAACTGGCTTTGCAAAGGACAGACATTCCACTGACAACATGTTGAGTCTTCCAAATGTGCTGGGAACTTCAAGGAGTTAGACTGATGGACCTTCCTCGCCTTCTCTCTTTCAGGTGGAGTTATCTCCCTTAAAAGGTGAACTGCAAAGGTTTTTTCAAAAAAAGAAAAACACACTCACAAACCAAACATGCTGGTTTAAGAGCCAATAAAAGGAAAATACGTATACAGATGCTACTCATGGGGTCAATTTATGATTTACATCCTTAAGATTACTGATATTTTAAGATCAAGATTTGCTGACATCTCAGAATGGATGGTGTCATAATGCCACCGTTAGGAAAATCAGGCTGAAGAGGCTGTGTCTCCTCATATGAATCTTCTTTAGGTTGAAACATCTTGGCACAAAATTAAATATATTGAGACAAATTAAGTAAAAATGTTTTCAGTCCTTTTTTTAAGCTTCAAGCTTAAGATGAAAAACAAGAAAACAAACCAAAGAACACAGGCATGGGAAGCACAACAACTAAAAAGGAAAAGCCAGGTCTACCATAATTCCTCTATCGCTGTAATGTAATTTCTGTGCTCCATAGCTGGCTCTACTCTCCTAGAGTCAAACTTTTTGAAAACTAAAATGCAATTTATTTTGGTTTGTTCATTCCTCTTTCTTGGTGGAAAATAATTCAGTATATCTTTTAATTTTTGTTAGCCTTTCATTTTTCCTGTTTTGTTCAACCTTTTATTCCACATATAACTACAGAAAACTACTATCAGCAAGGAAGCTAGGAATGAAGAAATACAACAAAAATGTCTATTACTACCACTGTCCAGAGAAGAATCACAACACTCATTAAGTATATCATTCAAAGTAAACATCTTGATGTAAATTCTGAAAAGTGCTACCATAATTTATGTTAAAATAATCTTGTGAAATCTTTAGAAGCCAAAAAGAAAACCCCTTGGAAGCTGCTTTGTTTTGATTTCAGACAAGGAGAAGTAAAATGAAAAAATGAGAGATTAAAGCATTCTGATAACTTTCTATATTTCTGCATTTTTTACTGAAACCTTAATCTTTACCAAGTCAACACAGACTGGAGTACAGAACAAGATGCTGGGCTATTTTAACTAGTTCCTGGAATCATTCTTTTAACTCTATCTTCTCAAACCCATAAAACAGCTCAAAAATACTATACTGGGTTCATCAAGAAAAATACAAATTTCCTGACAACCAAAAAATCAAAAGCTTGAAAATGTAGTGAGGAAAAAGTCATGCTTTTGCTTAAGATAAACTGTTTCGGTCAGAAATACCAAACTTCAATTCCACAAAGCTTTCTGAAGGAAAAGTATTCCTATCCTCCAGGAACAGATATGATACGAAAAAGGGATCATCTTAGAACTTAAAGTCACCCTAGAAATTAATGCACTGAAGCTTCCCATTATAGATACAAATAACAATTCATCTAAAAAACCAGCTCATTTTTTATAACCTATTTACTCCAGGATTTACCTCCCTAGAAAGCTTCTTTCTAAATGCAAAGAAAAAAAATCCATCAAGAGCCAGATACTCAACAAAGAGCAAACCACTTCCGTGCATGACGGGGTGGGCATACTTTTTCTGTAAAGGGCCAGAGAGTAAATACTTCCAACTTTGCGAGCCATGCGGTCTCTGCTGCAACTACTCAACTCTGCCACTGTAGCGCAAAAGCAGCCATAGACAATACATAACAGTTTATTTCTAAAAACAGGCAATAGGCTGGATTTTGACCCAAAGGCCATAGTTTGGGGACTCCTTGCGTAGGTAAGAGTTCAATGTACTTTCTTTATAAAAACTGTCCTTTGATCAGTATTCTAAAAGATAAAGAGAATCTGTGATGATTCAAGAGAGAGAAAACATGCCATAGTACTTACTTTGTGAATACTCTTCTCCCATCTGTGGTGGATACTCTTCATCCCAATCAACCACATCATCATCTGTAAGGACTACTATGTGGCATTCTCTTTCCCCACTCTGGGCACTAGCTACCATGAGAGGCAGGATCATTTCTTCCAGATAAAATTCAAACTGTCTACGAGCACCATCATTTGATAACTCATGCATTAGGGCACCTGAAATGAGACCCACAAAAATACCTTGATCTTTTTTTTTTTATGACCGACGAGTAAAAGAGCAGAAGCAACAGACACACAAAACATCAGATTATTTCAGCATCTACCGTGCAACCTGAGAGACAAAATACAGTGGTTACTCTTCAGTCAACAAAACTTTTCATAGGAAGAGATTTTACAAACTGTAGAATCTTACAGCAAGAAGGGCCAATTAAAAGCATCTAACACACACTCCTTCATTTTATACTTCAAGAAGTCATCTACCTAAGGTTAGAAAAATAATTTGCAAAATCAGAATTAAATTCCCCATCCTCACCCTAGCCTAGGGTAGTTTACTGTATCATGTTGTCTTCCATCATACATGCAATTATATCTTAAAAGTATTATCTTGGGGCGCCTGGGTGGCTCAGTTGGTTAAGCGACTGCCTTCGGCTCAGGTCATGATCCTGGAGACCAGGGATCAAGTCCCACATCAGGCTCCCTGCTGGGCAGAAAGCCTGCTTCTCCCTCTCTCACTCCCCTCTCTGGCTGTGTTTTTCTCTGTCAAATAAATGAAATCTTAAAAAAAAAAAAAAAAAAAAAAGTTTTATCTTAAGGATGTCTTCACTTTCAATTCAGATTGTCCTATGAACTAAAATAGCTCCCATAATTACATCTCCCATGTTTCCTTTCTCAGAAAAGTATTCACAAACATTAATATTTCAGCGTAGGTAAAGAAGTGAGCTGGCCTAGCGATAAGGAAGGCAAAAGGCCAAGCAAAATACAGCATAATACAGGACTTACGTAGCAGACCTGACCCTAGAAGTAAAAAATAATTTCACTTCACCCTCGAGTATAACATAATGAGTAACTTCATATTTCCCAAATACATGGCCACAAAAACCACCTGCATTGCCCTAATTTTTCTTTCCTATGACAATGGCAGTGTCCTATCTCTTATTTAAGGCACTATTAGTTCAGGAAGTATTGGGAGGGTTAGAATAGGAACTAGAATTAATCTAATCTACAGTCTCCCAAGGGAGAGCTTTCCCCCCTAAGCCAGGTTACTAATTATATAATTACTAATAATAGTGATATAATAAGTGATTAAATAATATATGTTATTATTTAGCCATGCCTCTCTAGGCTGACTACCTTCCATTATGACTTCTTAATTCCCTTGATTGCCAAACTCCTAGATATATCAACACCTTTTTCCCTTTGACTTTTGAACCAATTCCAACCTGGCTTCCAATCTGAAGCAATACCAATCAGTACTCCTTAAAGCTGCTCTCAATATAGTCTCCAAATGACCTTAAGATTGTTAAAAATAATAAACACTTTTTGATCCTGTTAATTGACTTCATGGTTGAAACTCTTACAAAGACCACCACCCTCTTCTTAAAACACTCTCTTCCCTAAGAATCTCTGATGCCATTATCCCTGGTTTTCTTTCTCCCCTGGAGTTCTTCTTTGATCATCTTTGCCAACCCCTTCTTCTCTAGCTATTCATTGAATAGTGCAGTTTCTCAAAAACAATTTTCTTTTCCTCTCTTACATTATGCTGTAAGATACAGCATAAGAGAGGAAAAGAAAATTGTTTTGAGATGTAATTCCCAAATTTATTCCACTAATTTTTGTCTTCCATATTCTAGATATATCATATCCAACTACCTTCTTGAAATGTCCACTGGGATGCTACTTCACAGGCACCTCAAGCTCAATATATTCAAAAGTGAATTTAATCCTATCTGCCTCTCCCTGCAGTGTTTTCCAAATCAGTAAATGCCATTATCATCCATTCATTTCTCAGAATCATCTCAGAAGAGTGCCAGGCATATAGTAGGAACTTAAATACTTGTAGAATAAATAAATGAATCCTTGATTCTGCTTTCATCTCTTAATTCAACCATTCCCCAGGCCCTATCAAGTCCACCTCTTAAATGCACCTTGAATTGTGTCATTTCCTTTTCTGGAAGATGCTAACCAAAGATAACTGTAGAATCTCTTATGCCACATGCTTTTCTGCAATGGACACTGACATCTCCTCCCTGGAGGTGGAGTCTAATTCTCCTCCCCTTTAATCTGGCCTGGTTATTACTGACTTGCTTATAACCAGGGGAGAATGGCAGAGGTGAAAGTGCATGATTTGCGCTTTGGTTTTGGTCCTGGGTAATGCTCACTCTCCAAGTACTTCCCTGCTGCACCCAGTCTCCAGACTTGGAGAAGCCCAAGATGCATGGGGAGGTCACATGGAGGTTCTCTCACAGTTCCAGCTGAACCCAGCCTTTGAGTCAACTGAGTGCAAGCAGCAGACTTGTGAGTGAAGAAGCCTACAGCCTTCTGCGTCACCTCAGCCCTTCAATTATTCATAAGACCTCAGACATTGTGAAGCAGACACAAACCACCTCTGCTGTACCTTGTCTGAATTCTTGACCCACAGAATAAAAATTATACTTTATGCTAAGTTTGGAACAGTTTGTTACATAGCAGTACTTAACCGGGATGCACTCTATCCCCAATACCCTCACTAAGTCCAAGCCATCTTTAACTCTCATCCAAAGTACTATAAAACCTACCTATATCCCCTCAACATTTACTTTTGCCCCTGTGTAATTCATCTTCCCCGCAGCAGCCAAATTACGCATCTCTCAAACAAGTTTCTCATGGCCTATACTATCCTTAAAATAAAAGTCCTAAATCCTCAACTTGGCCCATAAAGACCTATTTACATGAAAAAAAAAGATTATAGACCAGTGTGTAGAGTCCTTTAAAAAATATTTTCTTGGGGCGCCTGGGTGGCTCAGTTGGTTAAGCGACTACCTTCGGCTCAGGTCATGATCCCGGAGATCCGGGATCGAGTCCCACATCGGGCTCCCTGCTCGGCAGGAGGCCTGCTTCTCCCTCTCTAACTCCCCCTGCTTGTGTTCCCTCTCTGGCTATGTTTCTCTCTGTCAAATAAATAAAATCTTTAAAAAATATATATATTTTCTTTAAACACTACATATAAACATGTATCGTACATAAATCCTGTGTGTGTGTGTGTGTGTGTGTGTCCCCTGCACATAAATTTTAGTCTGGCCCCTATTTCTCTCCTGAATTTTAAACATATATACCAAATCCCCCACTAGCCATTTCCACTTGGACGTCTAGTAGGTATTTTAAATTTAACATGTCCCAAATCAAGCTTCTAAATTTTTGCTTCCCATGAAGTCTGACACATCTCAATGGCAACTCCACGTTTCCAGTTAAAGTCCTTTTCTCTCTTCCCCACTCATAACTCAATCAACAAGCAAATCCTCACAACTCTGCCATCTGATATATCCATAATTTGACACCTCCCACTGCTTCCACCCTCTCTCTTACTTGAATTATGGCTACAGCTTCCTAAATATCCCTTTACTTTTACCTTAATTCCCTTCGCAATCCATTTCCAACACAACATCAAGAGTAATTCCTTTAAACCACAGTCAGATCAGGACTACAGCACTGCACAACTCTATATGAATTCTCCCACGAAATGGTACAACCTCGAAGATCATATTACTCCTCCGTTCAAAACAGTCCAATGGCTTCCCACATCACTCAGAGTAAAAGCCAAAAGATACAGGTCCTACATGATGGAGGCCCCCCCTTCCCTCATCTCCTATGGTGGGCAATCTACTTACTTCAGTCTCTTTGCTGCTCTCAAACGTGCCAGGCAAGCTGTCTCATGGTTACCCTCTGCTTAAAATTAAGCTTCCCTCTCCAGTTAAGGCTTGAAATTAAGCTTTCCTTTCCAGTTAAGGCTTTTCTGGCTGCTCTATGTCCATCCTTACTTTCCCCCTTCCTCAGCACTGATCACTAACAAACCGTATGTTATTTGTTCACCTGGTTTGTCTTTCTTCCCCAAAAGAGTGTACGTTCCATTAGAACAGGAAATTTTGCCTGCTGCATCCCCAGAACTTAGAACAGACTGGTAGAGAATTAACAGTCATCAGATATTTATTCAGTTAATAAATTTTGTTTTCTCCCTATTTGTCTGGACTTACTTCTTACCACTCACACTCTGTCCCTCCACTCTAGCCATACTTCCCCCTTCTTTCAGTTCCTTAAGCATGTCATATCCCTTCGAACCTGACAGCCTCTGCAAGTATCTTTTCTGCTGCCTGGTACATCCACTTGCCATTCTCTTAGGTCTCAGCTTTAATGTCACTTAGATGAGGACTTTCCACAGTCTCTTTATCATACACTTTTCATAGCATCTCATTTCTTCCCTACATTTTTCATAGCTTTTCATTACTTGTCGAATGCCTATCTTCCCCACCAGACTGTAAACTCCACAAAGGCAGGGACAAGGACTGTCTTATTCATCACTATATTTACGGAACTCACAAAAAGCCTGAGTAAGAGGTGGGAGGATTACAAGTTAAATAGTAAACTAGAAACACAGAGTTGATATTTAAGAATTAGAGATAAAGTATTGGAATTCCACAGTGTATAGGGAATGTTTGAAGCCATAATGATGAATGGCATCACTTAGAATAAATGTATAGATTCTGTGAGAGAGAAGGAAGCTTAGCACAGAACACTTGGGAATGAGCACATTCAAGAGATCAAGGATCAGGCAGCAAGTGAGAGAAAGATAAACAGAAGGCCTAAAAGAAGGATGTCAAGGAGCCAAAAGAAGAAAGAGTCAAGAAGAAAGGAGTGATTTAACAATGACAGCTAAAGAAAATGCCTTCAAAGACAGGGATGCCAGAATTACCACTAAATTTTTAAACATTTTTTCAAAATATTCTAGTTAATTCACTAGGACAAATACACACACACACACACACACACACACACACGTATATATACGTGTGTGTGTGTGTGTGTGTGTATAGTGTTATTTACAACAGAGCCAATTATGCACCAAGAATATACAAGAACCAACTGAAAAACTATTAGAAATACAGTTCTGTTAGGTAGCTAATACAAATATACAAAATTCAATTAGTTTCTTATATGTTAGCAGTTAGAAAATTTAAACATACTTTACATACAACAAAAATAAAAAGTATCAAAAAATAAACAAGATCAGAGACGAAATAAAAGACATAAAACTTAGTAAATGGAAGGACAGCAGTTGGAGGAGACAGTAAATACGTTAATTTTTCTAAAACATTAACTTAAAAGAATGCCAATGAAAACCTTAAAATATTTTAAATATTTAAATTTTTTTTTAGTATCTACAACAGACATGTCGGATTTGAGTCTGTTTAAGGCTGAGTTTTTCTCTATATAGAGAAAAAGACTAATGATACAGAGAAGATGAGAACAATTAGAATGGAGTCCTAAAAAAGAAAATGCATGAGGGGATAAAATAACTTATTCATTCATCAAATGTTTGTTGAGTCCTTACTATGTGGCGGGTAGGCACTATGAACACAAAGCTGAAAAGGTATAGATAGTTCCTTGTATAATTTTAAGACACAAACAGACATCATAGTGTTTCAGTAAAGGTGCATATTGAGGAAATAATTCAGTCTTGGACCCAAGTCTACACCTACAGTATCCTATTATGTTTTTATAAGACCATTTTGTCTCTTCAAATTCTACATAGTTTTGTTTTAATAAAGTCTATGAGAATATTTTTAAAAATAGTATAAGTATTCCAGAAACAGTTACAATTACTTAAAGGCCAAAAGTCTAGAAGAAAATTATTATATATATTTATAAAAATTATTATATATAATTTATAGTATATATAAAATTATAATATATAATTATATAGAACTTATATATTATATAGTTATTATATATAATTTATATTTATTTATAAAAATTATTATATATAATTTATATTATATATAAATTTATATTTTAAATAAAGACTCTTATCTTTACTTCCATAACAAATAAAAGACTTAACAATGATGACAGGGTCTAAGTTCAAAGGATTATAAAACCAAATCCACATCATTTTCTTTTATCTGACTGTCCCCCAAATTCAACATCAAATTATATGAAATGAAATTAAAATGGTTCTATGAGTTTAAAAAAAAAAAACAAAACATAAAACTTGAACTCAAGGATCTATAATTAGAATAATTAATGTTCAGGGTTTAGTAAACATTTTTTAAGATGTGAAAAAACAAACTTTGTTCAAGTTTACACATGTATGCTCTACCTACTCGACTTTAAACTTTTAAATATCATTTACAGAGAATGGACTCAAAGGTGGACCAGCCACTTTATCCTACCTATTGACATTTTTATGAAGGCTTTAAGAATGTTTGGCAATAATAAAGTGGTACTTAGGGGAAGACTTAATAAGATCACACATTTTCAATGAGTTAGCTCTTAAATAAGCATGGAGAGAACAGCTATATTTAAGTAAACAGTAGGTGCCTTAAAATATTAAATAAAATTTCCCATTCATGGTGCACCTGGGTTGCTCAGTGGTTAAATGTCTGCCTTCAGCTCAGGTCATGACCCTGGAGTCCTGGGATAGAGCCCCACATCAGGCTCCCTGCTCAGCAGGAAGAAGCCTGCTTCTCCCTTTCCCTTTGACACTCCTCCCGCTTGTGCTTCCTCTCTCAAATAAATAAAATCTTTTAAAAATTCGTTTAAAATTTCACATTCAGTTTTTAACACAGTTTCTAACACACCAATCTTTGAGAAGGTATGACAAGCCACCAGTAAGCTTAGGTTAATGAAGTAAAGATAACCATAAGTCCGGGATTAACATAAGGCTATAACCACATATAAGAAGCTTTTGAAATGACTTCCCACCATATATAGGATAAAATGTAAGAACATGAGTTAGATCAAATTCCTTCCACAATGCGGCCCACCTATTTATTCTCATCTCCTGCTGGTCCTGATAAAGTCTCTGTCCCAACTAGGTTCTTTCCAAAGTGTATCTTTTGCATCTTTATTCCAAAAATCTCAGCTGTTAGAATCACCTCTTTACTCTACTCTTTCTAGTCATTCCAATTTATTCTTTACTACCTGCCTCCTTTGAACTCTTCCCCAATCCCTCTAGGACACAAAGACCTCTCCTTCTGAACTTCTCCAACCACTCAGCAAATTCTCTTATCCCGACCTTTCTCTGTAAAATCACCATATTTTTCCCCTCAGGCATGGCAAAATGGTGAGAGGAAGAAGTGCTGGGAAGGTGGTGAAGGGAGAATATTGGTCAAAAAGTTAGGATTTCAAAAGTTCTAGGCTGTGTTCGGAGGCTGTTTGCTGTTCTTAAAGTCACTTAACCCTTCAGATAAATGAGGGTTAGTATTCAATCTAAGATCTTTAATGACAAATGCTCTTTTTGAGAGTATCTTCCACAGTGGCTTAGGATATTATCTTACAGGGAAAGTACAAAGAAATTAAAAATCTTTGGTTGATGTGATCGCAGGAGTGAAGCCAAATACCACACTTGACCAAAGCCAGGGCTCTCAAGCTGGGAGATAAGGACTGGCAACAAATGACAGAAATGGGGTCAAGGGGAGAGTCTATCAGAAATAAATATACATGTATATATACAAGTATACATATGTATAAAATTTTTGTGAAGTTTTGGAAAATTGCACAAGTTGCTTATAAAAATCTCTGTAGACTTCCATAAATAATCCTCATGGTATCACAATGCTCTATAATCCAATTAAACAAATACTTGATGTCCACATAAATAGTACTTCCAGTTTTCCATTCCAATATATTGTAACTCTACAAACCACTCACACACAAAACATCATACTTACTGAGATCTCTACATTTAATAGTACTATATTCAAAAGAAATACAAAGGTAGTCGCATGCTTCTCTCAGTTCAGGAATAGATATGCCATCAGGACAACGGATTATTCCTGTTTTGTAGTAATCCTTAAAAAAAAAGAAAGAAAGAAATGTAAAGAATGCATAAAACATCTAGAGCACAAGGAAGCCAAAACCTTACTATTAAGATTAAGCTGCTGGAGTTTTCAAAAACACTGGAGCTCTGAGATTTCTGAACTGTGGAATTTTAAAGTTAAATAGGACCTCCGTTCACCTAAGCACTTTTTCATTTTACCAACAAAAAAACGTTGGCCCAAATGGGTTCACTGACTCACCCAAACAATTATTTATTCACAGAGGAAAGCCAGGTCTCCCTGTTACTGATGTGCTTCTTCTCTCTATTGTATCATGCCAATTCATATGTATTTTCCCTGCTACAAGTTATTTTTCTATAAAATTACCACCAAATTTCAACATTTTTTTAAAAAAGAAAGTTAAGTGATATATTTTAAAGTACTTTATTTTTTAGTGTGATTTTATTTTATTTTTTTTTTATCTTTTTCAGTGTTCCAAGATTTAGTTTATGCCCCACACCCCAACTGCTCCATGCAATTCATTAAATATTACCTAGAGAATTGGGAAAAATTTATGGTTCTTAGTAAAGAACTTCAAAGTTATATTCCAGGTATCAATAAATGTAAACAGAAATTAGATATTCTTCTTCCAAATATTATTTTTTGGTGTGTCCCATATTGTGAACAATAAATAGTACTTATTTCCAAGATCTACTTGAAGAAACTCTTAAGGGCTAGCCCCCAAATTACAGCTGAGTCATAAGTATTTTAAGTCATAAGTTTTAAGTATTTAAGTATTAAGTCATAAGTATTTTATTTTCACTTGTCAACTCCATCAGGGTTAAATGAAGTATATGGCCCGCTAAAGCACTCCCTTCTCCCCTCCCAATTAAGATCTGCCTCAAGCTTCTCAAGGTTTAGAGCCACAATAACACAATAAAGTTGCTGTACTGGTGCAAGCAAGATGTCTTCTGGTACTTGCCCAAGTACCAACAACCCCATCAAGACCAACTTCCATTCCTTTTACCCCATGATCCTCCTCCTGCCAACTTTCCCCAAAATTATTTGAGGAAACCATATTTTCAGACTGCGGTATAAACTGTCACACACTATAAATCAAAGCTTTGTCACTGATTTGAAATTACAAGTAGAGACTCTGTAATATTAATTCAAATATTCCTCAAAATGAAAGGTTAAAACCTCAAAAAAAGGTTTAAAACAAAATGCTAATACATTTTAGATGACTTTTAAATGTTAACTGTCCACATTGCCAGTTAGGCAATAAAATACTAGAATTCAAGTAATCACACTTATTCTCAGATAGCAAAAATGATCAATTTATTGTAGTTAAGAGAATTAGGGAGGAAGGAATAACATGATTCCAGAAGTATTACCACTAAACCCTTTGAAAGAATCACCTATTTATACTTAAGAGATGACTCCTCCCCCGACATGTATTTGTACCATATTATCTTTATGTACCAAAATAAAAATGAATGAAATAGTATTTTTTAAAAATAATAGCATAGAGATATTCACATAGAACTCTGCTTCTAATACAAATACCTACCAAAAAGGAGTTCTATGATTAAGACAGTACACATAAGAAATAAGCACTCACCAGAATAGCGCGAAACACTGTGGAGCCAATTCCTTCTGCTACTTCATACTCTCCCTTCTCATTGGGACGTGTAAAGTTATGTTCTCTACCAGATCCAAACATCCTATGATATTAGTAAATAATGAGAAATATAACAATAGGATACTCCCTTCAAAGAGAAAATTTATTTCACGTACAAAAGTAAAAAGGAATTATTTATTAGTAAATTAGTTAAAAAATTCTTAGCAATTTTTTCTGACAAATGTAATAAATGAAAGCTTATTAAAAATACTATCTTTATGATGGGAGGAAAGAGCAGTATAGATTCCCTATAAGCAAACAAAATCAGCTGATAAAACTCAGAAGCTAAAGAACTTTCTAGCCCCTTCTTCTCAGGGGGGGGAAAAACAATCAATCAATCAATCGAAAAGGTGATTTTTATACTCATCTTAACCAGAAAGGAAAAAAAAAAGAAAGAAAAGAGAAACTATGTTAATCTGTACCTTCTCCTTAAAATTGCTGCCCTCACTGCAAAGTTAATGCTATAATGCAGCACATACAGGAAAGTAGGAAACAGATAGGCAGATTAGGTTTTTTCTCTTTTCCCAGCTTAACTGTAAGAAATATCACTCAAAATTCTTACACTTGCATCCCAGAACTGAAAAATTAGCAATCAAATGCTCAGTTAAAGAGGAATAAGGAAGTTAAGCAGTGAATCAAAAGTTTAAATAAGAAGCTCTAAATACTAATTTTTACATAAGAAAATATAGATTTCTGTTTTTTAAAGTAATGTTCTTTGCCCTTTAATAGTAACTATTTTTAAAAGAGGAAACGTGCAGAGTATGTTCTTCAAAATCAATAGTTTAATGCATTACTCCCAAGAAAATTCAAAAACTGGTTAAAGGAAGTTGAACCTCCAAATTAAATTATACCATCATTCCTAAGTATTGTACCCAACAATTTCCCAATTTAAATGGTTTCTTCTTTTGTTATAACACAGAAATCTATAAAGAACAAAGCATTTTTATTTCAAAGTTTCCAAAAGAACACCAACTGCTTTTTACAGTGCCCACAAATATAATTTTCATCCCTAAAGATATGCTTTACTCAACTGGCATGAAAAAGATGACTTCACTGTTTAAAAAAAAAAAAAGGACAGTCTTTCCAGAATCAAGAAGTACTTTTCAGATCAATATGAAGATAGATACACACACACACACACACACACACACACACACAATTAAATATTTGGGGTTGTTTTTCTTTTTAAAGAAAATGTAGCCCAACAAATAAAGCAAAATTTCAAATATCTACTTTTTAGGTATATTTCTTTCAAATTTAGGTAAAAATTAAAAGTCATCTTCCTGACACCTTCCATCAATAATCTTCCTCTGTGCTAATAAAAATACGTAAAAGCCATACTTGTTTTTTGCCTCAGAAATGTAAACCTAAACTGCCAATGTTAAAAGGAATATTTGTTCAAAATGTGTAATGTCATGTTAGCTTTTATATGTATATATAGAGACATTGAGAAATCACATGTACACACACAAAGGCATCCTAAATAGTTACTCATATGCAACCTACGGAAAAAAACCAGAAGCTTTTTACACCATATAAACTTCTATTTCATTTCTATGCTCCTCCATTTTATATAAGAAAGAACAGGAAAAGATATTAATTTTACAATGAAAAGGTATTTGATCGTTTTGGATACACTGAAAAATCAAGACTATATTGCCTGGATCATTCTTAAGACCACAGTTCCCACAACTACAAACTTCACATTAACCTTTTACTCTAGAGCGGCACAGATTAGATGACTACAAGTATCTCTCATTCCAACTACTTGTTAATACCTTCCTTTTTTAGTTTATCTATATCAAACTGACAATTCATGCTGACTTTTCAGTTAACCACACTGTTGTTGTTTTTTTTTTTTTTCTTTAAACAAAATGCTGATATCTGCTATGTTTGGTGGTTGAATTTGGGATTCCCCTGGTTAAAAAAAAGCATATATTACTGTTAAATTCACCTTGTTAGATATAATTTAAAGTTTCAACCTGTGGAGACAGTTTAGAACCCTATCTTCATTAACTAATATGTTTGCTTTTCCTGCTGATACAGCAAAGACTGTTAGAAATAAAACCAAGTTCAAGATCTGGCTCTACCATTTTCTTGTTGTACTAACTTGAGCAACTTATATTTAATCTCCAAAGCTCAATTCATCTGTAAAACAGGAATACTATATTCCAACAGAGAGTTACTGTAAAACTTAAGTAAAATAATGTGAAAGTGGTTTATAATAATACAAAGAACTGCAATAATACAAACCTGCCCAACATTGTATTTGGCTGTGCCGTAAAAATGGATGGGTCTACAACAAATCTAGTGTTATCCACTATTAACGTTACTCGTTCTGATGTTCTCACATTCCGAGCTCCTTCTTTAGCATTTTCATATACAAACACCATCTCCCCAGATGTCTTACAGCTACCATCTGTACTTGACTGACTACTGTTTCTGCTGCTGTTCCCAGCAGTGCTACTGGAACCATTTGGGGATGCCTTTTGAGGACGAGGACTGCTTGGACGAGAGGAACTGTGATCTTTTTCTCGTTCTGAAATAAAGATGTTAAAGTTATTGCAAACTTTCCTTAAAAAAAAAAAAAAAACTCAAGATTCACATATATCTTTTAAAAATTCTGATGTAGAAAAGTTATTTTATATCATAGCATTTCTGGGTGTCTGGATGGCTCAGTTGGTGAAGTGTCTGCCTTTGACTCAGGTCATGATTTCAGGGTCCTGGGATCAAGGCCCACACTGCTCAGCAGACAGCTTGCTTCTCCCTCTCCCTCTGGCCTCCCTCCCCCCCACCACCGCTTGTGCATGCATGCTCGCCTCTCTCTTTCAAAAAATAAAACAAAATTAAATTAAATTAAAAATAAATTAAAATAAATCAAATTAAATCAAAGAATTTCTGCTTTCTGATTTCAAGTAACATATTCACAGAACACCATAAATATTATTTCCCAAGAATAAAACCTAAAATATCAAAATGCTTTCTAAATTAATTTTTGTAGATTTTTTTTTTTAAGATTTTATTTATTTATTTGACAGAAAGAAACACAGCTAGAGGGAACACAAGCAGGGGGAGTGCGAGAGGGAGAAGCAGACTTCCCGCCGGGATCATGACCTGAGCCAAAAGCAGTTGCTTAACCAACTGAGTCACCCAGGTGCCCCATAGATTTTTAAAAAGATGTATAGCTGACCAATAGTCACCCAGACTACGATCAAAATTAAGGTAAATTTTATGTTAGTACGCTATTTAAAACTACATGAAACCCAAGGAACAGAATAGTCTTGCAAGTCAAATAAGCACGAATAATCTTACACGAAAGTAAGTAAAAGATTAATAAAAATACCAACTTTAACTGTCCTAAGTTCTAAAAGTATTAGTACTATTCTGAGAACACAAAGTACAAATTCTGGGTTCTCACTATGTTAATTAGGTCATCCCCAAACTAGTAATTTATCTCACAAAAGCAAGACCCCAAAGGAAGAAAAAAGGTCACTAAGGACATAAGAGTATTTATTTTTTCAAATGACTTTTAATGTCTAACAAATAAAATGACTTCAATAGCTGGTGATAAATTGCTCTTTTTTCAATCTCACTTTTGTTGGAATAAAAGCACTGCCACAAATTCTAGAGGATCATATAAGTACTATCCATAATTTTAATTGTGTAGGAAATACAAAAATTCAGAAGACTTTTTTCAGCTGTTCCAATATTCTATAAAGGGAAAATTAAAACTAAGATTCTGTGATAAGTTCCCTTTAGAGGATAGTAACTACACTTTAAAGGTGACCTAAAAATGTACCTTCATCTCATCAGATTCATCAGCTTTTGCCAAATTCCTCCATGACTCAGGCTACTGAGAACATTCTGTACAGCATTACTGATTATATAATTAGGTTTGCTTTATCTCCAGAGATATTCTGACACCTCCATCTAATTGCCTGTTTCCAGAATGCTGGTAGTATACCAAAAGCAAAATTTGCTGAATTAATAAAATAATTTATTATATTTTCCTATTCTCTTCCCAGGGACTGAAACTTAGCATATTAACAAACTGTCAACTCCTATTTATACCTGTGTAAGATTTTTGGCTTATCAGTACTGGTCTGACTTTGAGGACCTACTTAGATACTGACAACCTCTCTGTATAATTAAGCCCTAAGATAAATGATTTTGATTTCTAACAATAAAAACAACATCAAATAGTAAGTCAAGGTATTAAATTTGCCTCTTCTCCCAGGGAAAGTGGAAATCAACAAGCTCACATTGCTATTTACCTCTCCTTAGTCACAGAATTTATTTACCTGAAAAATAATAATGTTCATTTACAGTAATGAGTAAGAAGGAAGAAAAAGAGATGAGCTACTTGCCAAGAAAACAAAACACTTCACACCTTCCTTTTTGCCTTCTATTTTTTAAGTTAAATTAAAATATTGTCAAAACGCAAATTACTACATGGTTATTCCAGTTTTCACTTCCTTTTTTAGAATGATTAACCACCTATCAACAGTTTACTACAAATTTAAAAAAAAAATAAACCACTGCTTATGCACATAAGATAAAAATCAATTTGAAAGATTTAGAGGCACCTGGGTAGCTCAGTCAGTTAAGTGTGTACCTTAGGCTCAGGTCCAGATCCCTGGCTCCTGGGATCTAGTCCCAGGGCATGTGCTCAGTGGGGAGCCTGCTTCTTCCTCTCATTCTGCCCCTCCTTCCCCCCCAATTCATGCACATGCTCTCTCTCTCAAATAGATATTTTTTTAATTAAAAAGTAAATTATCTCATATCACAGTTTTAAAGGCTTTTAAAATTACTTCTTTTACGAAACTGTCCCAGACTAAAAAAAAATTCATTTTTACGTTTCATTTAATAAGCTGATTGTTGGGCACCTGGGTGCCTCAGTGGGTTAAGCCTTTGCCTTCGGCTCAGGGTCCTAGGATCGAGGCCAGCATCGGGCTCTCTGCTGAGCAGGGAGCCTGCTTCTTCCTCTCTCCCTGCTTCTCTGCCTACTTGTGATCTCTCTCTGTCAAATAAATAAATAAAATCTTAAAAAAAAAAATAAAGCTGATTTTTTTATAGCAAGAATGAAGCTAAGCTAAAATAGAAGCAACTGAACAGAACTAAGAAGTTAATTTTACTCTGAAGTACTAGGCAGAATTCACTGTCATTAGTTTTTAAAAGGTTAACGACTTTTAAAAACTGTCAGGAAGATTACTTGATTTTACATACCAACATGATGTTGTCGTGTTGGAGAAGTGACATTTCTAATACAAGGAGTGAGTTGAGATTCTGTTCTTTCGTGAGATGAATCTCGCGATCTGTCACTTGATCTTCGTCTATCTCTTGATCGTTCATGTCCCCCGCTAGCACCATGTAGACTCATTTTGGTGTGGTCAACAATTCCTTTAGCAACACGTGAGGGAGTACTGGTAAGTCAGAAAAGAAAATTAACCATAAAAATGGAACATGAGATCATAAATGCTTTTAAAGAAAAAAAGCAATTAACAAAAAAATACTACTATTTTCAAGTTTAAGAATCAAATGCTACTTTACAATTCTGAAACATAATTACCTTAAGCGTGTACATTTTATAAATGCTGGAACAGAGTATTTAAAGATCAAATAATCCAACTCAGTTTTTTTAAGAATGACAAAACTAAAGCCCAGAAATGTTTAACTTTTGAGTAAGTAGTAGTAGTAGTAATATTAGTAGTACTAGAGACCACCCAGATCTTCTAAATATTGCTCAATATATTGCTTTCTTTGATGGGGGGAGGAGGGGGCACAGGCAGAGAGAACACCAGCTTCCAGAACTCTTAAAAAATGAGCTATGGGGGAGCGCCTGGGTAACTCAGTTGGTTAAGCAACTGCCTTCGGCTGAGGTCATGATCCTGGAGCGCCAGGATTGAGCCCCCACATCAGGCTTCCTGCTTGGCGGGAAGCCTGATTCTCCCTCTCTCAGTCCCTCTGCTTGTGTTCCCTCTCTAGCTGTGTTTCTCTCTGTCAAATAAATAAATAAAATCTTTCAAAAAAAAAAAAAAAAGAGCTATGGGGGCACCTGGGTGGCTCAGTGGGTTAAAGCCTCTGCCTTCTGCTCAGGACATGATCTCAGGGTCCTGGGATAGAGGCCCACATCGGGCTCTCTGCTCAGCGGAGGAACCTGCTTCCTCCTCTCTCTCTGCCTGCTTCTCTGCCTACTTGTGATCTATGTCAAATAAATAAATAAAATCTTTTTTAAAAAAATGAGCTCTGGGGCAAAGTTACTGGTCTCCTTGCAAAATAAAATAAGTTTACATGCTTACTTTAATCAACTCATCTTGATTTTGATTGAACTTTCAAAATTTGGCAGGAAAATTTTTTTTGAAGAACATTTCTCTAAAAAGCTTAATTAACTGTCCTCTGTAAAGTTATAGAATTTAAAATTTTAAAATATCTTAGGTAAATTTGCTCATAAGAAATGAATATCTGAGAATGATGATTAACTAGTCTAGCTGATAGAATTAAATCATGCAATTATTTATGAAGTTATATGTACTACATGTACAATGCTATAGAGACACTCAAGGAACGTATATGTATCAGAATCAGTAACAGATGTGTATCAGTAATATATGAACATGTAGAAATTTAAACAATTCAACAGTTATCCTAAATTTCAAATATAGAATTGCTAAATATATCTCAAATATATAACTAGTAAGTGAGAGATAGATAATAAATGCTTTAATATCTCAGAGGAAGAAAACATCAGTGTAGACTCTAATTAATCACCAGTTAATCACTGGTGAATCAGGTGCTGGCAACCAAGTAAGATTTTAATAACCAAAGTACATTACAGGTAGAAAAACTGACAGGAACAAAAATGAGAGAGCCAGACCTAATACATCTGGAAATTTACCATCTTATTATATACTATGGCACATGGTTTAAAAATATTAGTGTTTTTTTTTCTAAGTAGAAACAGAAGAACCTTCACAGCTTTAGAGAAAACCAGAAATATAACACAAATTGTTCTTTAATACTTAGTTGCTCAACATGTTGAGTATTAACATTTTGGAACCTTAGTTTCCTCACCTGTAAAATACAAGTTAATATGAGAATTAAACGAAGAAATAGAAGTACATTAACCAACGTACCTAGCACAGAAGAATCTCCCAATTAAACACTAGCTTATTTAGTTATGACAGATGAAGATATTAAAGTTCAATTATAAGACTACTCAGAGTCACATAGCATATTAGTGGATATGCTAATAACACTGTAAAGGAAGCCTTTTGATTCATTCCAGCGCCCCCTCCATAATATTACCCTGCACTCCATCACTGAAAACACACTTGTTAAAATTTAAATCTTCTTGATTCAATTTTAAATCGCAGAGTGCTTCCGGAACATCTCCTCTGTTGGCTTATTTTCTATAGTTCTTTGTTATTTTAGTATTTCCTTTAATTATGAAACTCAGTCATCACCTCATTATAACAGACTACAAAGATAAAAGATAACTTTGTATTTACCGTGAAAGTTAATTCCAGGGAAATAAGGGCAACCTACTAACCTTTATCAGTTATTTGTCTTTCATAAATCCACAGAGAAAAAAAAAATTCAGTTATTTGTCTTTCATAAATCCACAGAGAAAAAAAAAAATTCTACTCCCACCTTCTTTCTAGTGAAAAAGATCAGAACAGGATTGCATCCTTGGAACATAATGTTCTTCTTATAGAAAAGATCCTACTACATTTAGGTTAAAAACCTCAAAGCAGAAACAATGGAATTTCTGGTTTGTGTCTAAAAGTAGAAAAAAGAAAGTAAACTACCTAAATAGAAAAAGGATTATATATTGAAAAAAAAAAATAACTCCTCAAAGTATCCTAGCTGTTAAGTTTTAAATATGCTTTCACATGAATCTATTAACCTAATGGACAAGGTAAGGTATAAACACAACTACAACTAAGGCAAATGCAGGACAAATGTTCAGTTTGAGTAAGGCCCAAGGAGACTGATTAATTGAAAAAGTGTTTCTATCAGACACTTCTATGACTGAAACATTAAATGTTACTAATAAGCACTCATTCTGCTAAAATATTGGCTTCAACTCTAAACTGTTTAGATTTTAAATAAATGCAAAAGGTGTCATACTTCCATTCTTTCTTTTCATTCCCAAATGGAAAATGGAATGTACTCTGAATCAGACCTTCAAAATCAGATGTCATGGAAGACTAATTATGTCCTACTTTATTTAATTAAATAAGTTTAGATCAGAAAAGCACTCTAAGGGCAAAAATAATTAATATGTATAAAAAGAAAATGAGGACAATCAAGTTCAGAGGGGATAAGTCTGCTTCATGTTGCATTTAAAAGAGTCAGAGATCTATAAACTGAGGACAGGTAAGAAGATGAAGATTAAATCAACTCCAACATCTACTTCTAGTTAAGGCAAAATAACAAGGACTAAATTTACTTTCCTATTGGGGGGGGGATAACCTCAAATGAACAAAATACATAAAACAATGGTTTGTAAGACACAGTACATCAGGAAAGAAAGTGGTCCCTGAAAGATGTAAAACAAATGAGAAAAACCCAATAACTGCTCCAAACTACTATTTTTTTCCCCAAATTACTATCTTAAGAGAGTTTCCAGAGTAAACAGGAAAGTGAAACCTGGTGGAACCTGGTAGACTCAGGTAAGGATATGGAGCTGGAGGGCTTGGGAATAGTAGGTCTGAGTTTTCAGGAAAGCATACCAGAGAGCTCAGAGGGCAGCACAGAGAAAACTTCAGAGATCTGCAGTCTTCTTGGAATACTGAGCTGAGTACCGATCAGCAAATACATCTGAGGAAACAACATAAGGCTGGGGAAAGAACCAACTCAAAGGACCAGAAGATACAGTAACCAGGGCTCAGACAGGACCTATTTCCCCCAGGCAGGCTGGAAAACCTCATAATTCATACAGATTGGAGAAAGAATCTAAAGGGTCTTGGCTCTGAAATGGGAAATAGACCTAGACTGGGCACCCTGATAGTCACATCTAACCAATCTTAACAGCAAGACCTGAAAAGAATCCAATGGTTTCCAAGTAACTAAATTGAACCCTAAAACAAAGCTCAAGAATATTTATAGAGGGCGCCTGGGTGGCTCAGTGGATTAAAGCCTCTGCCTTTGGCTCAGGTCATGAGCTCAGGGTCCTGGGATGGAGGCCCGCATCAGATTCTCTGATCAGCGGGGAGCCTGCTTCCTCCTCTCTCTCTGCCTGCCTCACTGCCTACCTATGATCTCTCTCTCTGTCAAATAAATAAATAAAATCTTAAAAAAAAAAAAAAATAGAAAAAATACCCAGCATCCAAACAAGGTAAAATTCACAATTTATTGCAACTAATAAGAAATTATCAGGCATATGGATAAGAAGGAAAACATAACATTAACAAAATCAAAATCAACCTGGGGGGTGCCTGGGTGGCTCAGTTGTTAAGTGCCTGCCTTCAGCTCAGGTCATGATCCTGGAGTCCCAGAATTGAGCCCCACATCAAGCTCCCTGCTCGGCAGGAAGCCTGCTTCTCCCCTCTCTCACTCGCCCTGCTTGTGTTCCCTTCTCTAGCTGTGTTTCTCTCTGTCAAATAAATAAATAAAATCTTTAAAAAAAAAATTAACTTGGAAATGTCTCACAATTAGAAAAAAAATACATTAAAATCATATTCCTCCAAAAGGTTATGTAGAAATACAGAAGAAAAAAAAGATGCAGATCAAACTTTCAGAGACAAAAATGGTATCTGAGATGAAAAATAGACTGGGTGGAAAAAAAAAAAGAAAAATAGACTGGGTGGAATTAATGGAAAATTACATATTATAGAAGATTTTGAATGTGAAGACACAGCAAGAGGAAATATCCAAAATAAATATAGTATTCATCATAAAAAAAGAAAATAAATGGAGCATGAGTGAGCTGCAGGTCAATTTCAAATGCCCTAATATAAGTATAATGAAGTCCATAAAGGAAGAAAGGTAGAGAAAGGAAAAAAATAGCTGCGTCATGTCTTAAAATATAATAAATATTACATGAAACAAACACAATTCCCACATTTTAAGAAAAAATAAAACACAAAACAAAACAAAAACCCTGTGAACCTATGTTTGTGTTATCTAGTAGAAACACCCTTCAAAAATAAAAAGGGAAATGCATTTTCAGACACACACACACAAAGATAGATGAATGAATTCATCATCATGAGCCGACCGGCATTATAAGAATTATAGGAAGCCCTTTAGTCAGAAGAAAAAGTAATTCCAGATGAAAATATGAATCTACACAAAGGGATAAAGAACACAGGCAATAGAAACTACATGGTAAGGTCTATGGGTTTTTTTATATTGTTTAAATCTCCTTAAAAGATTTAAACAATAATTATAACAATACAGTATGGGGCTTATAACATATACATGTATCTATAATAGAAAGTTTGGGATCAGAGACATAAAGGTGTAATATTGTGGCTCTTAAACCATTTCTTGTGACAAGTAGTACCACTTGAAGGTAGACTGATAAAGCATAGATGTGTGCTAACACTAGTCAAGAGAAAGCTAAAGTAACAATATTAATGGGGCGCCTGGGTGGCTCAATCGTTAAGCATCCGCCTTGGGCTCAGGTCATGATCTCTGAGTCCCGGGATCGTCGGGCTCCCTGCTTGGCGGGAAGCCTGCTTCCTTCTCTCTCACTCCCGCTGCTTGTGTTCCCTCTCTAGTTGTGTTTCTCTCTGTCAAATAAATAAAATCTTTAAAAAAAAAAAAAAGTAACAATATTAATATCAAAGTAGATCAGAGAGCAAAGAATATTACCAAGGCATTTCATAAGGAAAAAAGGGATATATTCATTAAAACCATGTCCCAAAAGTTCTTCTGCTTCATAACAGAGCTTCAAGATACATGAAGCAAAAACTGATAAAATTATAAGAACTCCATAATTATAATCAAAGATTTCAATACTCCCCTTGTAATATTTAATAGAGTATACAGACAAAAAAATCCGGAAAGATGAATAAAATTTGAACAACACTGTCAACTGCCTTGATCTAACTGACATTTATAGAACATTTAAGCCAGTAAAAGCAAATAATTCATTTGTTTCACATCCACACAAAACATTTACCAAGACAAGACAATATTCTGAGCAACAAGTCTCCATAAATTTAAAAGAATGCAAACATATAAAATTTGTCCTCTGATTACAATGGAATTAGATTAAGATTCAGTAACAGAAAGATATATGGAAATCTACCAAATATTTGGAAATTAGATAACACATTTTAAATAACTCATGGAGCAAAGAAGAAAGCAAAAGGGAAAATGCAAAATTTTCAAGTAAGAAAATCCCAAATGTAATCAAAATTTACAGAATGGCATAACATTACAGCAGCAGCTAGGGAGCAAATTATAGCATTAAATGCCTATGTTAGAAAAAAAAGAAAGTTCTAAAAAATAAAAAACTCCAGTTTCCACCTTAAGAAACTAAGCAAAGACTAAATGAAACCCAAAGTGGAAAAAATAATAACAAAGATCAGAGTGAAGTCAAAATAACAGAAAACAGAAAAAAAAAAAAAGGTGGAAAAAAAATCAATGAAAAGAAAACCTAGTTTCTTCAAAAAACCCAATTAAATTCATAAACCTCTAGCCAGATTGGGGGAAAAAAATTGAGAAGATACAAATTCCAATATTAGAAATGGCATCACTATGAAGGTCACTATATTAAGAGTAATAGAAGAGTATTATAAACAACTTTATGCAAATAAGTTCATCAACTTAGAAAAACTGCACAAACTCTAAGCTACCAAAACTTAATAAGAAACAGATAAGTTGTATTGCTTTATTTTAAAAAAAGACTTTATTTATTTATTTGCGAGAAAGAGAAGACATGCAGGCATGGGAGCAGCATGAGAGGCGAAGAGATAAGCAGATTCCCCGCTGAGCTTGGAGTCTCACCTGGGGCTCCACCTCAGGACCCTGATATCATAACCTGAGCTGAAGTCAGATGCTTAACTGACTGAGACACCCAGGTGCCTCTAAATAGCTCTATTTATATTAAAGAAATTGAATTTGTAGTTAAGAACTTCTAAGAAAACTACTGACCCAGATGGCTTCACTGATGAACTCTACCAAGCACTTGAGAGGGATAGAATATCAATTCTACATAAACTCCTTCAGAAAATTGAAGACAATGTATTTCCTAACTCATTCTATGAGACCAGCATTACCCAAGTACCAAAACCAAATACTTTTATAAAATAACTCCAGACTTCCCTCAGAATGTGCACATTTTAAACAAATTTTTAATCAAATAGAGCAGCAGATGTCAATACGGAGTGCCTGAGTGGCTCAGTAGTTAAGTGTCTGCCTTTGGCTCAGGTCACCATCCTGGATTCCCGGGATCCAACCTTACATCAGGGTTCCTGCTCTGAGGGAAGCCTGCTTCTCCCATTTCCTCCTGCTGTGTTCCCTCTCTAGCTGTATTCTGGTGTGTCAAATAAACATTTTTTAAAAATAAAAATAAAAAAGGTCAATACATCATGATCTAATGAGATTTATCCTAAAACTGCAAGATTAGTTGAATACTTAAAAATCAATTACTGGGGTGCCTGGGTGGCTCAGTTGGTTAAGCGACTGCCTTCAGCTCAGGTCATGATCCTGGAGACCTGGGATCAAGCCCCACATCGAGCTCCCTGTGTGGTGGGAAGCCTGCTTCTCCTTCTCTCACTCCCCCTGCTTGTGTTCCCTCTCTGGCTGTGTTTTTCTCTGTCAAATAAATGAAATCTTAAAAAAAAAAAAAGAAAGAAAGAAAATCATAAAGAGCAGAAAATACATTCATAGTACTAAATGCATATTTATTTTTAAAAAATCCAAATGTAAGTAGTCCTATGTAATTCAGACCCATGTTGTTAAGGGTCGACTATACTAGCAACAATAAGAACAACAAAAAATCAGAATTAAAATTTTAAAACAACACCGTTTACAATAGCATCAAAAAACTGATATATGTAACAGGATCCAACAATACATTAAAAAGATTATCCACCATGACCAGGTGGTATTTATCCCAGGGACACAAGGGTGGTTCAACACTCGTCAATCAATCAGTGTGACAGACAAACCAATAAGAGAAGAGAGAAAAACCACATGGCACTCTCAACTGATGCAGAAAACGCATTTGACAAAATACAACATCCATTCCTCATTAAAACTCTTCAAAGTATAGGGATAGAGGGAACATTGCTCAACCTCATAAAATCTATCTACGAAAAACCCACAGCGAATATTATTCTCAACGGGGAAAAACTGGCAGCCTTCCCTCTGAGATCAGGAACAAGACAAGGATGCCCACTCTCACCACTATTGTTCAACAGTGTTAGAAGTCCTAGCAACAGCAATCAGGCAACAGAAAGAAATAAAAGGTATTCAAATTGGCAAAGAAGTCAAACTCTCTCTCTTTGCAGATGACATGATACTCTATATGGAAAACCCAAAAGACTCTACCCACAAACTACTAGAACTCATACAACAATTCAGTAATATGGCAGGATACAAAATCAATGCACAGAAATCAGTTGCGTTCTTATACACTAACAATGAAAATATAGAAAGGGAAATCAGAGAATTGATTCCATTTACTATAGCACCAAAAACCGTAAGATACTAAGGAATAAACCTAACCAAAGAAGTTAAGGGATCTGTACTCGAGGAACTACAGAACACTCATGAAAGAAATTGAAGAAGACACAAAAAGATGGAAGAGCATTCCATGCTCATGGATCGGAAGAATAAACAGTGCTAAAATGTCTATACTGCCCAGAGCAATCTATAGCTTCAATGCCATTCCAATCAAAATTCCACCAACATTCTTCAAAGCGTTGGAACAAACAATCCTAAAATTTATATGGAACCAAAAAAGACCCTGAATTGCTAAGGAATTGTTGAAGAAGAAAATCAAAGCTGGGGGCATCACGTTACCTGACTTCAGGCTTTACTACAAAGCTGTGATCACCAAGATAGCATGGTACTGGCACAAAAACAGACAAATAGACCAATGGAACAGAGTAGAGAGTCCAGATATGGACCAACAAATCTATGGTCAAATCATCTTCTACAAAGCAGGAAAAAATATCCAGTGGAAAAACAACAGTCTCTTCAATAAATGGTGGTGGGAAAATTGGACAGCTACATATAGAAGAATGAAACTAGACCATTCTCTTACACCACACACAAAGACAAACTCGAAATGGAGAAAGACCTCAACATGAGGCAGGAATCCATCAAAATCCTGGAGGAGAACATAGGCAGTAACCTCTTTGACATCGGCCACAGCAACTTCTTTCAAGACACGTCTCCAAAGGCAAAGGAGACAAAAACGAAAATGAGCTTTGGGGACTTCATCAAAATAAAAAGCTGCTTCTTCTTCTTCTTCTTTTTTTTTTTTTTTTA